>SJYW01054555.1:0-13492 GCA_006410735.1 Raphicerus campestris | reverse complement strand
ACTTTGGTGGCTCAGCAAAAAGAGTCTGCCTACAGTGCAGGAGACCTGGGTTCAGTCCCTGGGTCAGGAAGATCCCCTGGAGGAGGGCATGGCAACCCATTCTAGTATTCTTGCCTGGAGAATCCCATGGACAGAGGAGTCTGGAGGGCTACAGTCCATGGGGTCACAAAGAGTCGGACAGGACTGAGTGAGTAAGCACAGCACATAATATATAACTATCCATAGGGAGTCAGACCTTCCCTCTCACTCCCTCAGTTCCTGGTTCCATGGAACTGTAGGACCGTTTGGTGTTGATGTGAGATGACCTGTGTCTATGCTGATCTCCCAGACTTCTCCATGTAGAAACGGGAGCACGGAAAGTCAGCTCTGTGTGGGTTTGGTCTCTTAAACCATCGCCACAACTGGAGGCTTCGCTGCTAGTTCTGTCTGCTTTGTTTGGCTGTACTGACACCGGGCCGTCCAGTTGCCTCTGCTCCTGACCTGTGTGGCTCAAAACCAGACGCACAGGGGCTGGTCACCAGCAGACTCTCCAGGGTGTGACATGGAGGTCATGGATTATGCTCTGTGTCTCTTATCTATGGGTGATTTGTAGACTGTTGCGCTGCAGTCATGTTTGAACGTCCTGTGATTATTCACACTTAATATACTGTGATCCTTAATATGCCGTGAATATAGCTGAAATGAAAATTGTGTTATTGAAAGGACAAGCATTTTTAAAATTAATTCAAATTAAATTATGCATTTGTATAAGCCAAGACTGTACATGACAAGGACTGCCTTTCACTGTAATTTGTTTTGTGTTACTATCAAGCACATGGAAGATAATTAATGCAATCCAGCCCCCACCCCCACCCCCCACCCCCAGTCCCAGGGCACAGCCTGACTTTCCACAGTAAGGCTTCATGTGGGCTGCCTGCCTGAGGGGGCCCTTGAACGTGGCTGCCCTCAATGCAGGGCAGAGCTCCAGACATCATCTCACAGTCCTCTCTGTTCACAGTATCTCTCCACTCTCATGTCCAGACATCAGTTTTAACTAGTTCAGTCCAGCTCCAAACTTTTGACTCTCAGATCTGGATCTCCACAGATGTGACACTATCCTAGCAACACCCGACCAAACACCTGGGTGAATGGACACCTTGGTGAATAGTTGTTCTCTCAGCTCATCACTGTCTCCTTTCATCCTCCTACTGAAGTTTCAAGTGTGGTTCTATTGATTAAGTGAGCTGAGTAACTGATCGATTTACTCATGCTTTCATTTCCAAATATTTATTAAGGACCCAATATGTGTCTTCCATGCGCTAAAACGGACTGTGGGAAGTCTCTTTGTCTTCCTGTGAATGTTGTGAGCTGGGAGCTACAGGCAGAGACCTTAGCACTGCAGACCCCTTGACCCACATCTTCCTCCAGGGTCCCCACATCCTTCTGTTCCTCTGGGAGGTCCATTTAGGATTCATAAGCCATATTGTGTTTAAGGTGAGCAGAACTGACCAAAAACCTTGACTTTGAAGGAGGTATTTTAAAATCACTACTGAAATCATCACTGCCATTTCACTCTGAAAAGCACTTGAGGCATTTTCCTTCTGTTTCTCTTGATCCTACTGGGCCCCTGTCTGTGTTCCCTGTGGATCAGTCTCCGAGGCTAGGGAGGTACAAATCATTTGCTCCAATTAAGACAGAGCGTGGGCTGTGGAGGGGTCCCGAGAGCTTTTTAAAGGGCTCCTTTTGGGAGCTGCTTGGTGCAGGCTGTTCAGCATCTTAGAGGCATCTGTCTCCACAGGAGGCCCAGGAGGATCCGCCCTCTGAGAGTGGGTGGAGCCCACTGTGGTGCTGCAGGATCGGGGAAACGAGCCTGCAAATCCTCTGATTGTGACCACCAAGCAACTCACTTCAGAAGCCAAATCGAGTCAGTATGTGTCTCCTGGGAGTTTCCTGCAGGTGGACCACGAAGACTGCCCGGGAACCTACCCAGGACCCTGAACTGGGATGTAGCCAGTGAGCAGAGAGGACCCTGGAGCCCATTGTTTGGGAAAGAGACAGATTCCTAGTGCCTTGGAATATTCTCCCTAGACATTCAAGTTGTTCAACAAAGAAGAAAAACACTGTGCAGAAAAAACACAGTGCTGGAAGAAGAGAGAGAAGGCACAGGCTCTTTGATATGTCAGGTATGTCTTTGATATGTCAGAATAGAAGGAAAGCAAAGAAAACATTTATCTTAGTGTCTCCATTTTATAGATGAGCAAACTGTGGGCAGAAAGATGATGTGTGTCTAAGAACCAGCACAGGGCCTTAAATGGCTTCTGATGAAGTTTTTCGCAGACATTTTTCATCACAGATGTTTATTTGCTGATGGTGTCCTATAGAGGTGAATTATCTTGGAAGCAAAATTAAAATCTGGTGCCTGAACCCACACATGGGGAACCCTGTGCTGCACACACAGCCTTCTTTTTTGCCAGTAGATATGCTCTGATCTTAGAGAAAAGATTGATTACATGTCATTTTATAAACTTACCAGAGAATTTTCCTCCAAAATCTCCCATTTGGAAAAACTCTCATGAAAAGTCTCAGGGCTCAAACATGCAACTGCATCCTGGGCCTATGTTTACTGGTTGACCACTAAGACAAATGCCTTCACTCTCTAGCTCTTGTTTTTCCTTTTCTCTCTTTGGAAAATGAACATAAAACAGCTAATTCTATGATTTTTTGGATGAGAATTAATTTTTACAATCGCATTTTTTTAAAAAAAGGAATTCAATAGAGAAAGGATAGTCTTTCCAACAAATGATGCCAAAACACAAAACAGTAAATCTAGACAAGGACCTTACATTTCTCACAAAAATTAACTCAATAAGGACTGTATATCTAATGTAAATTTCGAGACTATAACACTCTCAGAAAATAGCAGGAAAAATCCAGGACATATTAGATTTGGACATAACTCCCTGCAGACAATGGGCTTCCCTTGTGGCTCAGCTGGTAAAGAATTGATCTGCAATGCAGGAGACCTGGGTTCAATTTTTGGGTTGGGAAGATCCCTTGTAGAAGGGAATGGCTACCACTCCAGTATTCTGGCCTGGAGAATTCCATAGACTGTATAATCCATGGGGTTGCAAAGAGTCAGACATGACTGAGTGACTTTCACTTTCCTACAGACAACAACAAAAGCATAATCCATGAACTAAAAAATCAATAAGTTGGATTTCATTAATATTAAAATATCTGTTCTGTGAAGGACACTGTTCAAAGAATGAAAATACAAGCTACAGGATGGGAGAAAATATTTTAAAAAACAAGTCTTTGATAGAGAGTTGGTGTCCAAAATATATTTAAACAATCTCTTAAAACTCAAAAATTAGAAAATGACAATAGCAAAAATTTTTTTAAAAAGGAAAACTTTGAACAGACTTCTCACAAGGAGGATATGCAAAGGGAACATGCACATATGGAGAGCTATTCCACTTCATTGTCATCAGGAAAATTCAAATTAGAACAACAGGCAATCCCTCTACACACCTGTCAGAATGACCAAAATTCAGTACACTGACATCACCAAATGCTGGTGAGGAGGTGGGGCAACAGGAACTCTCACCATTTCTGGGGTAGTGCAAGATGGTGCAGGCATTGGAAGATAGTTTTGCAGTTGCTCACAAAACTAAGCATACTTTTACCATTTTATCTGACAATCACTCTCCCTGGTATTCACCCAAAGGAACTGAAAACTATGTGCACACAAAAACAGGCACATGGATGTTTCAGTTCAGTTCAGTCGCTCAGTCGTGTCCGATTCTTTGCAACCCCGTGAACCGCAGCATGCCAGGCCTCCTTGTCCATCACCAACTCCCAGAGTTCACTCAAACTCATGTCCATTAAGTCGCTGATGCCATCCAGCTATCTCATCGTCTGTTGTCCCCTTCTACTCCTGCCCCCAATCCCTCCCAGCATCAGGGTCTTTTCAAATGAGTCAACTCTTCGCATGAGGTGGTCAAAGTACTGGAGTTTCAGCTTTAGCATCAGTCCTTCCAATGAATACCCAGGACTGATCTCCTTTAGGATGGACTGGTTGGACCTCCTTTCAGTCCAAGGGACGCTCAAGAGTCTTCTCCAACACCACAGTTCAGAAGCATTAATTCTTTGGCGCTTAGCCTTCTTCACAGTCCAACTCTCACATCCATACATGACCACTTGGAAAACCATAGGCTTGACTAGACGGACCTTTGTTGGCAAAGTAATGTCTCTGCTTTTGAATATGCTGACAAGTTTGGTCATAACTTTCCTTCCAACGAGTTAAGTGTCTTTTAATTTCATGGCTGCAATCACCATCTGCAGTGATTTTGGAGCCTATTGTTTGCANAAAAAAAGGAATTCAATAGAGAAAGGATAGTCTTTCCAACAAATGATGCCAAAACATAAAACAGTAAATCTAGACAAGGACCTTACATTTCTCACAAAAATTAACTCAATAAGGACTGTATATCTAATGTAAATTTCGAGACTATAACACTCTCAGAAAATAGCAGGAAAAATCCAGGACATATTAGATTTGGACATAACTCCCTGCAGACAATGGGCTTCCCTTGTGGCTCAGCTGGTAAAGAATTGATCTGCAATGCAGGAGACCTGGGTTCAATTTTTGGGTTGGGAAGATCCCTTGTAGAAGGGAATGGCTACCACTCCAGTATTCTGGCCTGGAGAATTCCATAGACTGTATAATCCATGGGGTTGCAAAGAGTCAGACATGACTGAGTGACTTTCACTTTCCTACAGACAACAACAAAAGCATAATCCATGAACTAAAAAATCAATAAGTTGGATTTCATTAATATTAAAATATCTGTTCTGTGAAGGACACTGTTCAAAGAATGAAAATACAAGCTACAGGATGGGAGAAAATATTTTAAAAAACAAGTCTTTGATAGAGAGTTGGTGTCCAAAATATATTTAAACAATCTCTTAAAACTCAAAAATTAGAAAATGACAATAGCAAAAATTTTTTTAAAAAGGAAAACTTTGAACAGACTTCTCACAAGGAGGATATGCAAAGGGAACATGCACATATGGAGAGCTATTCCACTTCATTGTCATCAGGAAAATTCAAATTAGAACAACAGGCAATCCCTCTACACACCTGTCAGAATGACCAAAATTCAGTACACTGACATCACCAAATGCTGGTGAGGAGGTGGGGCAACAGGAACTCTCACCATTTTTGGGGTAGTGCAAGATGGTGCAGGCATTGGAAGATAGTTTTGCAGTTGCTCACAAAACTAAGCATACTTTTACCATTTTATCTGACAATCACTCTCCCTGGTATTCACCCAAAGGAATTGAAAACTATGTGCACACAAAAACAGGCACATGGATGTTTCAGTTCAGTTCAGTCGCTCAGTCGTGTCCGATTCTTTGCAACCCCGTGAACCGCAGTATGCCAGGCCTCCTTGTCCATCACCAACTCCCAGAGTTCACTCAAACTCATGTCCATTAAGTCGGTGATGCCATCCAGCTATCTCATCGTCTGTTGTCCCCTTCTACTCTTGCCCCCAATCCCTCCCAGCATCAGGGTCTTTTCAAATGAGTCAACTCTTCGCATGAGGTGGTCAAAGTACTGGAGTTTCAGCTTTAGCATCAGTCCTTCCAATGAATACCCAGGACTGATCTCCTTTAGGATGGACTGGTTGGACCTCCTTTCAGTCCAAGGGACGCTCAAGAGTCTTCTCCAACACCACAGTTCAAAAGCATTAATTCTTTGGCGCTTAGCCTTCTTCACAGTCCAACTCTCACATCCATACATGACCACTTGGAAAACCATAGGCTTGACTAGACGGACCTTTGTTGGCAAAGTAATGTCTCTGCTTTTGAATATGCTGACAAGTTTGGTCATAACTTTCCTTCCAACGAGTTAAGTGTCTTTTAATTTCATGGCTGCAATCACCATCTGCAGTGATTTTGGAGCCTATTGTTTGCAGCAGTTTTATTCCTAGTTGCCAAAACTTGGAAGCAACCGTGATTTCCTTCAGTGGGTGATGGATAAATAAACTGTGGTGCATCCAGACAATAGAATATTATTCAATGATAAAAAAGAAATGATTTATCAAGGCACAGAAATACAGTATGAGGAAATTTAAATACATATGACTAAATGAAGCAAGTCAATCTGAAAAGGCTACACATTGTTTAATTCCAATAATATGACATCCAAAATAAGCAAAACTATGGGGATAATAAAAAATAGTGTTTGCCAGGGGTTGGGTACACCTGGCAGACAGAGGTTGAGACGGTTGGATGGCATCACTGACTCAGTGGACATGAATTCGAGTAAGTGATGGACAGGGAAGTCTGGCATGCTGCAGTGCATGGGATTGCAAAGAGTTGGACATGACTGAACGACTGAAATGACTGAGAGGTTGGGGGAGAGATAAACAGGCAGATCACAGAGGAGTACAATTATTCTATAATGGTGGATACATGTTATTATCTGTTTGTAAAACCATAATGTAAGTGAACCGTACATTACGGTTCCATACATTATGTACATTACGAAAGAGTGAACCTAGCAAATATGCCACAGGATGCAAGATGTTGCTGGAGGAAATCGTATGTGTGGGGTGAGTAAGTGATATGTGAGTAAGTGATATGTGGTGAGTGAGTAAGTGCAAGTGAGTAAGGCACTTGCAAGCTCTATGGACTTTCTGTATTTTCCCCTAAATTTTTCTGCAAACCTAAATTTGTCCTAAAAATAAAGTTTATTAATTAAGACCCTAAATAAAAAAATGTGTGTAAAACACTCACATGTTGGCAATATCCAGTTATGTGTCTCCTTTAGGTGAATAAAATGTCTTCCTCACTGACCTCTGATCCCCTCACCTGGCATGGGTGAGTTCCCCATATGCTGTCTCCCTATCTGCTTGGCCAGCTCTGCCTCAGGACGCCTTGGAAAGAAATATCCTGAGAGTGACAGAAAGATGTCAGTCACTTGTAGGGAGTCCTGAAACGTGTAGGCACAGCACGGTCATGTGTGAATCATCTTGTGACCATTCGTTTACTGATTTGTCTTTCGAATCCCCTGGTGTGCACATCCTGTCTGCACCGGGAACTTCACTGTTTAGCGTTTCAGTATGAAAAGTTGCTTTGAGCCCTGGCTCCAGGGCACTATCATTCTGACTCATATCACTGGTTTTTGTCCAATAAAAATGGTGCAGATAAAGGTGACGAATTCTGCCTTCATCTGAACTGCTCTATTTTGTCACCCAGTGGAGGGAAAGAGGAGGACATTATTAAAGGCATCGAAGAGGATTTAGCATCAACCCATTCGACCCACAGATCATTTGCTTCCACCTCCGGGAACCCTGAGAAAAGACCCAAGAAAAATAAATGATATTAAGTCACCTTCAGCAGTGCTATGGAACAGAAAAAGGTCCCATCTGTGGGCTGTACAGTTTTCAAATTTCTATTATTTTTTATTCTATTGGGGAGTTGGCATGAGAACTGGTTTTCAAATTAAGTTCCCATTCACCAGAGCTTCAGGGTGTCAAGATATGGGGGNTGCAGCAGTTTTATTCCTAGTTGCCAAAACTTGGAAGCAACCGTGATTTCCTTCAGTGGGTGATGGATAAATAAACTGTGGTGCATCCAGACAATAGAATATTATTCAATGATAAAAAAGAAATGATTTATCAAGGCACAGAAATACAGTATGAGGAAATTTAAATACATATGACTAAATGAAGCAAGTCAATCTGAAAAGGCTACACATTGTTTAATTCCAATAATATGACATCCAAAATAAGCAAAACTATGGGGATAATAAAAAATAGTGTTTGCCAGGGGTTGGGTACACCTGGCAGACAGAGGTTGAGACGGTTGGATGGCATCACTGACTCAGTGGACATGAATTCGAGTAAGTGATGGACAGGGAAGTCTGGCATGCTGCAGTGCATGGGATTGCAAAGAGTTGGACATGACTGAACGACTGAAATGACTGAGAGGTTGGGGGAGAGATAAACAGGCAGATCACAGAGGAGTACAATTATTCTATAATGGTGGATACATGTTATTATCTGTTTGTAAAACCATAATGTAAGTGAACCGTACATTACGGTTCCATACATTATGTACATTACGAAAGAGTGAACCTAGCAAATATGCCACAGGATGCAAGATGTTGCTGGAGGAAATCGTATGTGTGGGGTGAGTAAGTGATATGTGAGTAAGTGATATGTGGTGAGTGAGTAAGTGCAAGTGAGTAAGGCACTTGCAAGCTCTATGGACTTTCTGTATTTTCCCCTAAATTTTTCTGCAAACCTAAATTTGTCCTAAAAATAAAGTTTATTAATTAAGACCCTAAATAAAAAAATGTGTGTAAAACACTCACATGTTGGCAATATCCAGTAATGTGTCTCCTTTAGGTGAATAAAATGTCTTCCTCACTGACCTCTGATCCCCTCACCTGGCATGGGTGAGTTCCCCATATGCTGTCTCCCTATCTGCTTGGCCAGCTCTGCCTCAGGACGCCTTGGAAAGAAATATCCTGAGAGTGACAGAAAGATGTCAGTCACTTGTAGGGAGTCCTGAAACGTGTAGGCACAGCACGGTCATGTGTGAATCATCTTGTGACCATTCGTTTACTGATTTGTCTTTCGAATCCCCTGGTGTGCACATCCTGTCTGCACCGGGAACTTCACTGTTTAGCGTTTCAGTATGAAAAGTTGCTTTGAGCCCTGGCTCCAGGGCACTATCATTCTGACTCATATCACTGGTTTTTGTCCAATAAAAATGGTGCAGATAAAGGTGACGAATTCTGCCTTCATCTGAACTGCTCTATTTTGTCACCCAGTGGAGGGAAAGAGGAGGACATTATTAAAGGCATCGAAGAGGATTTAGCATCAACCCATTCGACCCACAGATCATTTGCTTCCACCTCCGGGAACCCTGAGAAAAGACCCAAGAAAAATAAATGATATTAAGTCACCTTCAGCAGTGCTATGGAACAGAAAAAGGTCCCATCTGTGGGCTGTACAGTTTTCAAATTTCTATTATTTTTTATTCTATTGGGGAGTTGGCATGAGAACTGGTTTTCAAATTAAGTTCCCATTCACCAGAGCTTCAGGGTGTCAAGATATGGGGGTAATTGGAGAGATGAGGATACTCTCAAGGCTCAGCTCAGAGCAGTCTGGGCTGTAGAGAATGGACTCCATACTCTCTTTTTTAACACATGCATACCTACATCAGAACAGCAGAGGAGGCTGGAGGTCAGGTACACAGCAGCAGGGGGAGTCACAAAGCCCTTCAAGAAAATTGTGTGCCTATAAGGCATTCCCCATAGCCAGGTCTCGAGACTCTGGGCTTATTTATTTATTCTGTGTCATTATTTACCTGGGCAATGCGAGTATCCACTGTGGACATGATTGTCAAAGAGACTGAACTAGACGAGTTGCTCCCATCTCTTCCTTTCACAGGGGTCTTTATGCCCCAAATGTTGAATGAATCACAGGCCAGGGCTTTAATACTTCACTCCCTGGTGAGACATGTTGATGGAAAAACAGCTCAGAGTTGAGCTCACAGAATAAGCTAACAAGGCTGCCTGCTAACCTTGCCCTGGAAAAGTGAAGGCTGAACCTGTTTCCTTGATGGTAGTCAGAAGTACCCTCAAAATCAAGGCATCAAGAGTGCACTTCATGTGTAAAAGAGACACAGATGTAGAGAACAAAGTTCATTTCATTTCAGTTCAGTTCAGTGGCTCAATCATGTCTGACTCTGTGACCGCTTGGACTGCAGCATTCCAGGCTTCCCTGTCCATCACCAACTCCCCGAGGTTACTCAAACTCATGTCTATCAAGTTGGTGATGCCATCCAACCATCTCACCCTCTGTCATCCCCTTCTCCTCCCACCTTCAATCTTTCCCAGCATTAGAGTCTTTTTAAATGAGTCAGTTATTTGCATCAGGTGGCCAAAANTCTTTTTTAACACATGCATACCTACATCAGAACAGCAGAGGAGGCTGGAGGTCAGGTACACAGCAGCAGGGGGAGTCACAAAGCCCTTCAAGAAAATTGTGTGCCTATAAGGCATTCCCCATAGCCAGGTCTCGAGACTCTGGGCTTATTTATTTATTCTGTGTCATTATTTACCTGGGCAATGCGAGTATCCACTGTGGACATGATTGTCAAAGAGACTGAACTAGACGAGTTGCTCCCATCTCTTCCTTTCACAGGGGTCTTTATGCCCCAAATGTTGAATGAATCACAGGCCAGGGCTTTAATACTTCACTCCCTGGTGAGACATGTTGATGGAAAAACAGCTCAGAGTTGAGCTCACAGAATAAGCTAACAAGGCTGCCTGCTAACCTTGCCCTGGAAAAGTGAAGGCTGAACCAGTTTCCTTGATGGTAGTCAGAAGTACCCTCAAAATCAAGGCATCAAGAGTGCACTTCATGTGTAAAAGAGACACAGATGTAGAGAACAAAGTTCATTTCATTTCAGTTCAGTTCAGTGGCTCAATCATGTCTGACTCTGTGACCGCTTGGACTGCAGCATTCCAGGCTTCCCTGTCCATCACCAACTCCCCGAGGTTACTCAAACTCATGTCTATCAAGTTGGTGATGCCATCCAACCATCTCACCCTCTGTCATCCCCTTCTCCTCCCACCTTCAATCTTTCCCAGCATTAGAGTCTTTTTAAATGAGTCAGTTATTTGCATCAGGTGGCCAAAATATTGGAGTTTCAGCTTCAGCATCAGCTCTTCCAATGAATATTCAGGACTGATTTCCTTTAGGATGGACTGGTTGGATCTCTTTGCAGTCCAAGAGACTCTCAAGAGTCTTCTCCAATACCATAGTTCAAAAGCATCAATTCTTCAGTGTTCAGCTTTCTTTATAGTCCAGCTCTAAAAGGCAGAGACATTACTTCGCCAACAAAGGTCCGTCTAGTCAAGGCTATGGTTTTTCCAGCAGTCATGTATGGATGTGAGAGTTGGAGTATAAAGAAAAAGAACAAACTTAAGGATACCAAAGTGGGAGAAAGGGGTTGGATGTCAAGAATACAGTGATGTATACTGTGATGGACTGAATTGGGTCCCCTGTAAATTCAGCTGAATGTTGGAACCATAACCTCCTATAAGATGGTATTTGGAGATGAGACCTTTGGGAGTTTATCCAGTTTAGATGAGGTTACAAGGGTGGGGCCCTCATGGTGGATTCAGTGGGCTTATGTGTGGGCTTATCCTCTCCTTTTCTCTCCATTTTATGAAGACACAACTGAACTGTGGCTCTTAGCTTCCCAGAAGGTTAACTGTCTCCAGGAGCCAAACTGGAAGCTACCTTGTTCTTGGACTCCAGCCTCCATAACTGTAAGCAATGGATTTCTACTGCTTCCTGCACCCTGTCTGTGGTACTTGCAGCCTGAGCAGACAAACACAGGGATGAGTTGGCAGCCTCAGGAGCCGCTCTCACATCCATATTTCATGTTTCTGCTAAATACTGTGGGTCTGAGGCATGAGCCAGCAGCCATGCTGAAGGATCTACCTCCTACCTAGGTTCAGGCCAGTGGTTGGAAAATAACCTCAAGGCGGAACTGTCTAAACAGCTCCACACCCACGGCAATGCCTTCCCTATGTCCCAAGGGGTACAGCCCTCTTGCCCTTTCTCGGTACTCCTGAGAGTCAGCAGGTGGGACTGGGCACATGGGCTCAGAGATCAGCTACCAGGGAGCAGCACAAAGCCTCTGAATGGCACTCACACCCTGAACATGGAAATGGCGCTGGCTCCCCAGGGCCTCTTGGTGAGGCTGAAGGCTGCTGGCATGGGTGGGGGCTCTGGCACCAGAGGGTGTGCAGGAGGGACCCAAAGATGGCCACTGGCAGAAGGCTCTGACCAAGCCAGAGCTCAGCTCTCCATTCATTTACCTAGATAATGAACCCATCATCCCTTGAGGAGAATCAACATCTCAACAGAAGCAGACCAGGCTCATGAGGTGAAAAGGATCTGACCCAGGAAACAGTAAAGGACATAGGAAACCATTACCTTCAGTGAGATTCAGACACAATGATATCTAGAGAATAAGAGTAAGAAGTTCTGAAGAATGAAAAAGAAAATTAGAAAATTGAAAGCAAGAGGGAATTCTTGGTCTTCTGACATGCAATTAATAAAACTATGAAATTAGGGCTGAGTGCACTTTGCAGAAATAATAATTTAGAAAAATGTTTGTTAGATGACAGCCCAAGGGCCAAATTCAGAGCGAATTTTCATGAATCTCTCAAGCACATGTGGCTAAAATTCAGAAACATGGTGATCTTCGGGGCTGGTATCTGAAAAGTGCTCAGAAATGAGAGAACGGGGCAAATGAAAGAGAAATGGTGACTAAAAATATGGAGAGAACTTCCCATCAGAAGGGCTCACTTAAGGCCATTCAGAACACTGCAGAGAGATATACATGGGCAAATCTTAAATCAGGTTCAATTTCTGAATTTAAAAATAGAGAAAAAGCCCACAAGCTTTTGACTGAAAAAAAATTTCAACAAGTCAACAGGTCAGGGTATGAAAAGAAGTCAGAATATCACCAGCCTTGCCACTCTTAGTACTAAATGCTTGAAGACACAAGATCAAAACTTTCACTTTTCTAAGAGGAAGCAGATTAAAATACTTACATTCCATATACACTCAAATTATTATTCACCAGGGAGGTCAAAAGATGATATTTTAGGAGTAGCAAAGACTCAAAACTGTCAGAGTCTGTTTACTATTTCTGATATCATTAAACAAATATGTCAGATAAGGATGAAATAACCAGAATAAAATGTTCAAGAAAGGTGGGACGTGCACTCAGGACACATTGGTTATTGAGGAAGAAATAGCAAAGCATAAGGGATTCAAGTAATAGTGATGCATGTTTGCAAGGTGACAGAATGGAGGCAGTGTGGACATAGGCATGATTTAGCTGTAGATTAAACTGCCTTCTAAGGAGCTCTGTGGAATGACCTTGTTCTGCTGACATCTGCCATGTGCATCTTCTCTGGGTGCAAAGTCCTGGGAAGTGTTATCTGAGAGCTCCTAGAAAGTTCTACTTTATGCTCTCCAGTAAATGGCCCACATTCTGTCCTTTGTCCTTGGTGTATGACTACTTCTTGGGGTTTACTTTGACTTTTATGTGGTTAACAGATGCTGACCCATCACTCCAATGCCAGGGCATTGTTGATTCCAGTTATTCTTCTCAACTGATCTCCTGTCCACAGCTTACTTAATGATCACTTTTATTAGGTAAGGTTCACAAAAACAAAAGGAGGCAGTTTACACCTGTCCTGGTAAATGTCGTGTTGATAGAGATGATTTATTATGAAAATTTCCAATGGGCATGTCCCCTATCTGGGAAATGCATTACCCAGTTCTGACCAATTAAACTCTTCTGTTAAAACTAATTAGTTGACAAAGAGTTGCCCTGGCTCCCCTTGTATAAATGGCATGCTCCATGCTTGGGTGGCAAGATGGAGCATGGATGATGTCAACAA
>SJYW01054554.1:0-13605 GCA_006410735.1 Raphicerus campestris | reverse complement strand
CCTTGAAGGTTTGTGAATTGTTACAAGTGACAGAAAAAATGTTTGACAGCATCTAATAAAACCAACACACCCATTCTGTTATACACTAGTGAATATATACCCCAAAGAAATGAGTGCTTATGTTTATCCATAGTCGTTTATAAGAATGTTTACCATAGTCAAAACCTGCAAACAATTCAGATATCTATCAGTAGTGGAATGGATAAATAAGTTGTAGTGTAGTCACACAATAGAATATTACATGGCAATAAAAATGACTAAGACTGCATATGATATGAATGAATCTTTTAGACATAACATTAACTGTAAGAATCTGGGGAGGGGGAAGAGTATATGTTATATGGTTATATTTATGTAAATTAAAAAAGAAACAGAACAACTAATCTCTCATGATAAAAAGTCAGAATAGTAGTTGCCATGCAGGGGTAGACAGTTCTTAGAGACTGAACACAATATTTGTACGCTTTAAGTTATATCTCAATAAAACATTAAAGAATTAAAATCTATACAGTAAGCACCAAAACCAATTAAATGCAGTTTTACCAGCAATTGTTATAAATACCATTATAAAAAATCAAGTATAAAATTTAGAAATGAAATATATTGTAAAAATTTTTTTTAAGAATATGGGTTTTTAACCTAGATTATATTGACATTATTTGGAACTAGAGGTGAGAGGTGGGCAACTAACAACAAAATAAATCAATCATCTTATATAAAAAGAGTAAAAATTACTCCTTTTTAAAAACTAATTTTACCTGTAGGAAATATGGAAGTAGAAAAAAATAAACTTTTGGTTGCCTGATTTGGAGTTACTTTGTTAAAACACATAAAATTTAAACAAGAACATTTTTGTTCTTAAGTTCCTATGTTAGTTAGTAACAAACACTAAATTTTTTTCAAATCATGATCTTTGAATTTAGACCCCTTCTCTGTGGTTTCTCTTTCTCAGTAATAGACCACTGCACCATGAAATATTAATAATAAACTGGCCTGGTGGACAAAGCAAATTTGACCTTTGTTCTCTCATAACTCCTCAGTTGCTTGCATTTAATTAATTAATTTTTGTCTGTACTGGGTCTTTGTTTTTGTGTACTGTGGTATTGGAGAAGACTCTTGAGAGTCCCTTGGACTGCAAGGAGATCCAACCAGTCCATCCTAAAGGAGATCAGCCCTGGGATTTCTTTGGAAGGAATGATGCTGAAGCTGAAACTCCAGTACTTTGGCCACCTCATGCAAAGAGTTGACTCATTGGAAAAGACTGATGCTGGAGGGATTGGGGGCAGGAGGAGAAGGGGACGACCGAGAATGAGATGGCTGGATGGCATCATGGATTTGATAGACATGAATCTGAGTGAACTCTGGGAGTTGGTGATGAACAGGGAGGCCTGGCGAGCTGCGATTCATGGGCTCGCAAAGAGTCAGACATGACTGAGCGACTGAACTGAACTGAACCGGCTTTTTCTAGTTGCTGCAAGCGGAGGCTACTCTTCGTTGAAGTGTGCAGGTTTCTTATTGAGGTGACTTCTCTTGTTGTGGAGCACGGGCTCCAGGTGGGGGGACTTCATTGGTTGTGGTGCATGAGCTTATTAATAGCCGCCCTGAGCCATGTGGAATCTTTCTGGACCAGGGATCAAACCTTTGTGTCCTGCATTGATAGGCGATTCATAACCATTGGACCACCAGAGACATCTGGCTGCATTTTACAAAGAGGGTGGGATGGAGAGTATTACTTTGTTTATAGAGTCTAAGGAGGAAATTTTTGGAAGATGTCTGAGAAATCAAGTCCGTTACCTCCCCTCCCTGCTGTCCCATATTTCTCTGCGTTCAGCTTACTTCTCAGGGGCTTCTTTGCTCTGAAGTGCGGAGCAAGCAGCTTTTGCAGTTCTTCGGTTGCATGGCGCTCTGGCCTGCCATGATCTTGGATCAGTGGCCACAGGCAGAAAGAGGGTCTCTTAATAAAGCTGTCATCTCTGTCTTACTGTTCCCTTCTCATTTCAAATCCAGCTCCCTTGAACTAATGCTCATCTCTTTAGCTCCACAGTCATCAGAGACAAAGCTCCCAGAACAGCAGCTTCAGAGGGAGCATTATTTAATTCTCAAGATGCCGAAAGGACACATGAAATCTGCAACTTTGCTATGTAACAAAGATTGTTATTATAAAACTTAAATGCAAATATGAAAGCAAATTAGCAGTGGAACAAATAATATGAACAATTTTATAGCAAAATATGGCTTTTCAACCAAGATGATTATTTGGAAGTAAAGTTGGGAAGTGAAAAAATAAAACGAGCTAGTCATCTTGTATTAAACAAGGCCCATTGCCTGATTTTGACATAGGCAATTCCATATTTTAGTGTTTGCCGTTTGTAATACCCTAAACCTGGTAGCAAATCTCTATGAAAAAGCTTGCCATTGAAGAAAACTCAATTTAACTTAGGAAAAAACAAACAGAAGGAAAAACTGAAGAGATTTGTTGACAAAATATTGTTGAAACTCTAGAATAGAAGGTAGAGATTTCAGGACAGGCACATCTTACTAAAGTGGGAATTGGAACCAGAGATCTAGCCACTGTCTAGATGCTGTCTTTATTTTTTTTTTAATCTATGTTTCTCTCTGCTTGGTTTCTTTGTATCTTTGTCTGTAACATATACATATATATTACACACAAATATATGTAACATATATACATAACTATCTATATCTAATGAAAAGTGAAAGTGAAGTCGCTCAGTTGTGTTCGACTCTTTGTGACCCCATGGACTGCAGCCTACCATGCTCCTTTGTCCATGGGATTTTCCAGGCAAGAGTGCTGGAGTAATTTGCCATTTCCTTCTCCAGAGGTTCTTCCCAACCCAGGGATTGAACCTGGGTCTCCCACATTGTAGGCAGACGCTTTATCATCTGAGCCACCAGGGAAGTCCCAGTCTATATCTAGAAAGANTGTGACCCCATGGACTGCAGCCTACCATGCTCCTTTGTCCATGGGATTTTCCAGGCAAGAGTGCTGGAGTGATTTGCCATTTCCTTCTCCAGAGGTTCTTCCCAACCCAGGGATTGAACCTGGGTCTCCCACATTGTAGGCAAACGCTATACCATCTGAGCCACCAGGGAAGTCCCAGTCTATATCTAGAAAGAATGCTTTTTTTTTTTTTCCCATTTGGTGGGAACTTNCATTTCCTTCTCCAGAGGTTCTTCCCAACCCAGGGATTGAACCTGGGTCTCCCACATTGTAGGCAGACGCTTTATCATCTGAGCCACCAGGGAAGTCCCAGTCTATATCTAGAAAGAATGCTTTTTTTTTTTCCCATTTGGTGGGAACTTTGGTCCCAGCAACTCTTAAGTTTTTATCATTTTAGTTTCATGACTAAAGAAGCAAGAGTCTTTTTCTTCCTTCCAACTTAGTGACTATAATTCCAAGGGCAGATTCTAGCTGACAGAGTTTAAATCATATATCTCTGAATATATGTCCAGTTACTATAGTCAGAAGGATAGAATACTATGGTTTGCTTTGGACTTGGCCTTTGATCAGGATGGGAGATATGAATTGGACTAAGATCATAGCTGCTGTCTTCTATTCTTTACATGGGAAAAGTATTTTGGATGGAAAACTATTTTTATGTCAAATATTTTTCTCTTTAGTTTTTATAGATACTGTATTGGTGTTTAGAATTGCAGAGATCTGAGAGAATTCACTGACTTTTAAATTGATTTTATTTTTCCCACATGGAGAGAATATTTTTCTTTATAAAGAATTGCTAAGGCATGGTTATGTAAGTTAAGAAAAAATTTTAAGGTAACTTATTCATCTGACATTTAGTCAGTCCTTTCAACTAATACACAATACATTTTCAAGTTTTTATAGGATTTTTTTTTTCTTTTTGCTTATTTTCACTTTTTTTGGATTGTTTTCTTAAAAAATGGTGTACTTTCACAATCTAAGAAAGAACACTTAATCAGCATTTATTAATAATTTTCTCATTGTGACACAGTGGCAGTTCTCACTGAAGAAATGAATAAAGGAGAGGCTTCCCAGGTGACACAGTGGGAGATAAATCCACCTGTCAATGCAGGAGATGCAAGATACGTGGGTTTGATCTCTGGGTTGATCACCCGAGTAGGAAATGACAACCTGCTCCAGTATTCTTGCCTGGAGAAACCCATGGACAGGGGAGCCTGGTGGGCTGCAGGCTTTGTGACCATGGAGTCACAAATAGTCAGACATGTCTGAGCGCTAAGCACGCTCACGTGCTTATTAACGCTATTGAAAAGTCACATATGAAACAGACTGCCTGCCTGCTCAGCAGCTCAGTGGCACCAAATTGAGATTCATATTCTTTGTATTATTCTGATGATAGAGAACTTTTTCCTTTTCCTCTCTTCTACACCAAGCTCTTGATCTTTGTGACTGCTCTCTGCCTCCTTCAACTCTTTTTACCTGACTTTCCTATTTTAGTCTGCCTGGAAATTCTTTTAACTGTTGGATAAGCTAAAGAAAGATGTTCCATTTTAGCAGGAAGGACATACCTTATTATTTATAGTCTCAATAATTGGTGACCCACCCTAGGCAGAAAGGTAGTGACACACAGATTCTTCAAGTCACAGGACCTCTGGCTCATACCTTAGCCTGGGTCTTTGCAGAAAACATAGGATGAGACAAAAGCTTATGAGCTACCAGTTCATTAAGGAATATAATCACAGGTAGGAGGAGCGAAGAAAAAGAGGAGTGAGGCAGAAGATGTGCCAGTATGAGGCTATGTTAGCCAGGTGTCTGCTGCTTGGAATTTAGTAAACTGATGTTCACGGAAAGTCAGTTGTTACAGTGGCTGCCAGGGTGGAACAGGTGGTGAAGGGCTCCCCAAAACTGATACAGTTGAGAGGATGGCTCAAAGTAAGTCACTGACAGTATTGCACTTGCACCATTGAAATGTCCCGTTGGGCCCTTCTCTCACATCTGGTTCTCAATTACAGTGTAGCACCTCATTTTTGTGAGAACAGAGTATTTTCACTTATCTTCAGACAGAGCGGGTAAAAGCCGAGCTAATAGTGGCCAGTGGCAGCAATCTGGCGTAAGGCTTGCGTCAGGAAGATCGTGGAAATAAGCAGCCCTTGGTCCCCAGGCCATTTTTGATCATCGTCTCTTCTCTGCTCCGCTCCGTTTAGGCTTTCCTTTCTATCAGCCGCTCCTTCAGCTGTCCGGTGGGGAAACCTGGATTTTCACTCCTGTGGGGCTGGCGCGCTGAGTTACCTTGACCATTTGAGTTACGGTCTCTGCAGTTGCTGATTTGCTCTCGTCACTGACCATGAAAACAGAAACCTCAGAGGTTCCCTAGCTTCCAGGCGATCCCTCAGACTCCCTGCTCTCAACTGTGGGGTAGCAATCCTCATTTCTCATAGTAATCAGGTTTAATTACGACCAGGAGTCCAGCAGTTCTTTTCTTTGACCTCGACTCCATTGAGGTGAGGAGAGATAAGTGGCTGTCTGGCTACTCTTGCTTTCATCTTAGTAAAACTGGTGGAAGCGTTCTCTCTAAAGAGCCAGGGCCTTTAACCTAGCAGAGTCTGATGATGCAGAAATGGGGAAGCATACATTTTTGCAGTCACTGGGAGTGACTCTGAGAGGGTTCAATCTTACTACTCTCCTTGGGTTCCAGGATTCACATTTTCCAGCTTTTAGAGTCATGGGCCGTCAAGCTAATTGGCTGGCTGGCTGTGTGTGACGGGGTGCACGGTACAGTGGGTCCCGTGATGATATGTCCAGTGTTGCACCTCCTTGACTGTGAAATATTTCTGTTGGTCTGAGGCAGTCTTGAGTGTTGTACCACATCAGTGGAGTAGATGTCTGGATTGTGGTACTGGTGAAAGCAACATGCACAGGGGCAGGGAATGAAAACCCATTTGCTGAATAGAAATAACCCTTAATAGAGAAGAACTACTGCTCCATTCAGAGTGGGAAAGACCTAATGGAACTGATCTAACAATCAGTGCTGGGCTGTTTATAGGGCTGCTGCTGCTGCTAAGTCACTTCAGTCGTGTCTGACGCTGTGCGACCCCATACACGGCAGCCCACCAGGCTCCCCCGCCCCTGGGCTTCTCCAGGCAGGAACACTGGAGTGGGTGTTTATAGGGCAATGCTACTCAAAATGAAGTCCATGAAACCTGTGATGTGTCTTTTACCAGTCTGGGAATAGTATAGAAATTGAGAATAAGGGCTTAGAAATTAAAAAATAATTTGTTGGTACCACATTCAAATATCTAATCATTTTTCTAGTAATTAATGTCATTATGCCATATAAAAATATTTTGTTTAGAGGTTTAAGAAGAGCAGACGTGGTTGCTCACCATAGATAGATTGAGAAGCAGTGTCCTAGAGGAATGGTACCCTATCAAGTGGTTAGAATTGGTCTCTGTAGCTGGCAGGCTGTGCAGGATCAAGAATCCCAGTGGGAGGGAGCCCACACTGTTGGGACTATGTGATACTCCACCGTTGCCACCACAGCCACTCAGGAGTGGCTCGGGGCCCCTGAGTTGGTACTAAGCCAAACTGAGAGGCTGACTGACATCCGTTGCAAGGCGTGCTGTCTCCCTGGGGACTGAGAACATTTTTCTGTTTGGCTAATGGTAACACGAGACAGAGGAATTCTCACACACGAGACAGAGGAATTCTCACATTTATTTTAAAATTTACTCTATAATTGTAGTGTAATTGCTTTATAATATTCTGTAGTGTTTGCTGTATAATGATGTGAGTCAGCCATGCATGTATACATGTATCCCCTCCCTCTGGAGCCTCCCTCCCACCGCCCGCCTCATCCTGCCGCTCCAGGTTATCGCAGAGCACCGAGTGGGACTCCTGGTGCTGTTCACACTAGCTTTGTTTTACACATGGTAGTGTATATATGCTACTCTCCCAATTCCATCCCACTCTCCCCTTCCCTGCCTCCATGCCCCCCCTCACCCCACCCCAGTCATGTCCAAAAGCCTGTTCTCTCATAATTTTTGTGTCCACTCACATAGGTCTACTCACAAATCTCTTTCTAGGACTTGCTCATTCCAAATTGTGGTGGATTAATAGGAGCCGCTGAAGGGATCTGGCCTTCATTTCTGGAATCTATAAATATGATCTTATTTGGAAAAGTAGTTTTTTCAGATCTGACTAGATAAAGGATCCTGAGAGCCAGAGATTATTTGTCTGGGTCTTAAAAGCACATGTGTCTTTATAAGAAAGAGGCAGAGGAATCTGATAAAAACTGAGGAGCAGAGCGTGTGAAGATGGAGACCAGGCTTCAGTGATGTGGCCATAAGCCCGGGAGTGCCAGTAGTCATCAGAAGCTGGAAGAAGAGAGGGATGGATTTTCCTTTCAAGCCTCCAACACGTTTCTGTCAATCCAGTAACAGGGGTCTCAGACCTCAGGCCTCTAGAACTGTGAGAAAATGAATGTCTGTGGCTTTAAGCTATCAAGTTTGTAGTACTCTGTAACAGCGGCCATAGTTACCAAATACACACATATTCTAGTGGTGTCCCTTTCAGCCAAGCAGCTGGCCACTTCTCAGGAGTTCATGTACATATCCAGACCTCAGACCATCCTCCATATGAAGTGTATGGCCTGGACTGCTGCTTTGAAGTTCTGATTTCTAGGGGAATTATCATTTACCAATGTCCTTAGTGTTTCTCCTGAATGAGGCTGGAAAGTGTCAGCTGTCCACATATGGCGTAGCCTCATTTTTAAACTAGGTTTTTGCTTATTTTTAAAAATTGGAGTATGATTGTTTTACAATGCTGTGTTAGTTTCTGCTATTCAGCAGTGCGAATCGGCTATAAGTATACATATATCCCTCTCTTGATGCTCACTCTGCCCACATCCCCCCACCTAGGTCATCACAGAGCACTGAGCTGAGCTCCCTGTGTTATGACAACAGCTTCCCACTAGCTATCTGTTTTACACCTGGCAGTGTATGTATGTCAGTGCTGGCCTTCAATTTGTCCTACTTCCCCCTTCCCCTACTGTGTCCACAAGTCCATTCCCTACGTCTGTTGTCTCTTTCCTGCTTTGTAAATAGGTTCATCAGTACCATTTTTCTAGATTTCGTATATATGCATTAATATAAGTTAACTTGTTTTTCACTTTCTGACTTACTTCACTTGGTATAACAGACTCCAGGTTTGTCCATGTCAGTACAAATGACCCAATTACATTCCTTTTTATGACTGAATAATATTCTATTGCATATAAGTATTCATACCACAGCTTCTTTATCCACTCATCCGTCGATGCATATCTGGCTTTCTTCTGTGTCCTGGCTGTTGTTAAAATAGTGCTTCACTGAACATTAGACTACATGTGGCATTTTGAATTACCAGGATATAAGCCCAGTGGTGGCCTTTCTGGGTTATATTTGAGCTATATGTCCTTCTTCATGGGTGTGAACTGCAGGAGAAATGGGAAGGGGCATGGAAGTCTGTCCACTTACTCATATCATTTATTGGTGCCTTCTGAATCCCTTGGGCCTGATGCACAATTTCTATTGCACAGGAATTTCTCTGTCAGTGATCAGGCAATACCCAGCTTCTGATGGGCAGCCTTCATCACATGGATACTTGGTATCCTGTTGTCTTTCATTTACTCGTGCACTTCTTTTCAGCAGTCATTTCTGCTGCAGGAGACATGGTTTCCCTCCACATTCACAGTCTATGCTTAGTATTCTAGTATAGCCTACAGTTCTACACAACATCTTTATCCATGTCTAGTATCTCTAGTATCAATACCATTGAGTCTATTCCTGAGTGGCAATTGAATCTAGTCCAGAATTTGAACCAGAGGCTGGACCTGCAGTGAAGCCCTATCTTACCCTGAACCTCACTTGAAACTTCACTTAATATCACGATGTTCAGTTTCATGACTGTATCTCCAGTTCTGTTCTGTGGAGGATAGCCACCTCTGAGCTTCTCACAGATGGTGGTGACCCTATCACCAGTGCATTTCTTATTATCTGAAGGAGGAGAGTGTGCTCTGGGTCTTCCCAAAATAAGTGGTTTCTAAACTCTTATATTCTAGTGTGTTCAGTGCTGAGGTGAAAACACACAGGAGGAGGACAGTGGAGCCCACTGGGTTTCTCTTATCCAGGTAGGAGACCCGGAAAGCCTTTGTCTCTTACTTGTGATTATTTGAGATAAGGAATAACATGCAAGCTCATGGGTCAAGAAGGGACCTCAGTAAGCACCGGTTGCCCCACCCCCACCCTCCGCAAAGAACCTTTTGAGGTTGAAAGAAAAGTGATAAGGAACAGAGCTGGAGCAGAGATCCAAACTGATGTTTAAAGCAGTTATCTGAGTTGACAGGTGTTCTTTTGGTAATTGATTATCTCATGTATTTGGGTTTTATGGCAGAAAACCCAGAAGAGAATCAGTGGCATGAATCTCTGAAAACCATTCATCCTCCTAATTTCTGTGAGACAACGGCCTCCTTTGCTCACCCATCATCTTTAATGCACTGGGGAGTTAGTTGTGAACTTTCCATGTAGAGGAAATGGCAGTCTTGAGCCTGCATAGTGTGGAGACTCTCTTTGCCCCTAGCTCCATTCCATCTCCTCTTCCTGGGCTCCCCTTACAGCCTGGTCCTGGCAGGACTGCTTCTCCACAGTCTGCAACATTCCACGGGGCGAGGCCTGAATTCTGTTCTAGGATTCCTGGAACAGTGAGATAGAAGCCAGGAAGGTTACCTTATACATCCTGAGGGTTTAATAAGTCATTCTCCCCTCTGCCTGTCAGAGTCAGTTCTGAGAAAGAATGGTAGTCTACTGCCTCACAAGGCCTAGGGAATAGTGGCTCCCAACACCAGTCATTACCGTTCAGCTTGCAGCTTAACCTTCGGTGGAACGATTTTCCTGACTGGGAATAATTAGCTTCTGGGACAAGGAAAGATAGCCAAATCCAAAATAATTAAGAAGACAAGGTCTGTGCATTTCAATAACTCACTCATCTTGTCCCCCTGCCCCTCCCTGACATGGAGGCAAGGGCCAGGGCTAGAATCCTTTCCAACTGGAACAAGAACCTGTCTCCATTCTGAGCCAAGGCGGAGTTAAATAAGCCATTGTGCCATGTGCTCATGGGTAATTAGGCATGAAAAGGATCTGCCATCGGCTCCCTCCATTGTTCCTCGCAAGCTGTCCTTTTGCCATGTGCCCGAGCCCCTGGGTCTCGAGCTGGCACTGCTACAGAGATGGGGATGTCGTCGTCATGGCAACTGCTCTCTGCTAAGCAACTTTATGGTCTAATATTATTAAGGGGGCAGGGGTCAAAAGCCAGTGAAGGACTTTGTCTCTGAAGCCCAGGACGACTGTGGCGGGGATGGGGCAGGATTGCAAGCTCATGGGAGAAGAGGGGTTCTCAGTCAGTACTGGTTGCCCCCGCAAAGAATCTTTTGAGGCTGAGAGATGGCCATACTGTGAAGTCAATAAAATATGACTGTGAAATGCCCAGTTTCTCATCTCCATGTCCTGTTCTCCCCCTCACTCTCCCTTCAGGTGCCCCATACCCTGCTGCTCCTTCCTGGGAAAGGATCTGCTTTCAATAGTTTCCATCTGAATGTGAATTCTCGTCACTGTTCATCTGTATTTGTGTTTGTATTTCCAATCTTATCTCCAACTGGGAAGTGAAAAGCATTGACTAGGAGGGGGTGGAAAGCATTTGGGGGAGAAAGATCCCTTTTCACCAAACCCTAAAGTTAAATAGTATATAAATTGCCTTTTTTTCGAGTTTAATTTTTTATTACAGATGATTTTAAACACTGACAGAAGTGGCAAGAATCGTGTCATGGGATTCTGGGTACCCGTGGTCCCAGGAGCCTTCTTTACAACCTTCTCCGCAATTGACAGGTCAGTGCAGAGCAGAGAGAAGCCTTTATATCTGTCTCTCTTACCTCATCCTTGGCAAGAGAGGGCTACTCAACAAGCCAGGGTAAAAGATTCCTTCAAGACCCACACAGAAGAGGAAGTACTGGGCACTGTCTGGGTGCCTTTAAAGCACTGGGTTATGTGTTAAATGTTCTGCTTTATTCTCCCCTCCATCAGCCAGTCAGAAGCCCTGGGGATGCCCAGAACACCCAGGTATCCAGCCAAGCAGGGGCCAAAGGTGGCTGGCCTCTCAGCCATTCTGCCCTGTTAGCCGTGCTATTGTTCTTTGGTTTATACAGGCCCTGTTTACAGACTGCATCATCAAGTAATCAAGCGGCAGATGAACTCTCAGTGTTGACCAAGAGAAAGGTTCAAGAATATGTTCTCAACCTTTGAAAAGCGTCATTTACCTTCATATTAAGTGACAGAATGGATCCGCTGTTCTAATAGCCTCCCAAGTGCTGCCGCTGTTGCAGAGGCTTTCACAGTACACTGATGTTTCTTCGGAACTCACTTTTGACCCTCATGGACAGGGAGCAGAGGACAGTGCGGTCTAGGAGACTGTGTTAGACGAGGTTATTCTTGTCTGTCTGCTAATGAATTAGGCCTATGAAAGGGAAGTCGCTAAGTCATGTCTGACTCTTTGCGACCCCATGGACTGTAGCCTATCAGGCTCCTCTGTCCATGGGATTTTCCAGGCAAGAGTGCTGAAGTGGATTGCCATTTCCTTCTCCAGAGGATCTTCCCGACCCAGGAATCGAACCNGAAGAGAATCAGTGGCATGAATCTCTGAAAACCATTCATCCTCCTAATTTCTGTGAGACAACGGCCTCCTTTGCTCACCCATCATCTTTAATGCACTGGGGAGTTAGTTGTGAACTTTCCATGTAGAGGAAATGGCAGTCTTGAGCCTGCATAGTGTGGAGACTCTCTTTGCCCCTAGCTCCATTCCATCTCCTCTTCCTGGGCTCCCCTTACAGCCTGGTCCTGGCAGGACTGCTTCTCCACAGTCTGCAACATTCCACGGGGCGAGGCCTGAATTCTGTTCTAGGATTCCTGGAACAGTGAGATAGAAGCCAGGAAGGTTACCTTATACATCCTGAGGGTTTAATAAGTCATTCTCCCCTCTGCCTGTCAGAGTCAGTTCTGAGAAAGAATGGTAGTCTACTGCCTCACAAGGCCTAGGGAATAGTGGCTCCCAACACCAGTCATTACCGTTCAGCTTGCAGCTTAACCTTCGGTGGAACGATTTTCCTGACTGGGAATAATTAGCTTCTGGGACAAGGAAAGATAGCCAAATCCAAAATAATTAAGAAGACAAGGTCTGTGCATTTCAATAACTCACTCATCTTGTCCCCCTGCCCCTCCCTGACATGGAGGCAAGGGCCAGGGCTAGAATCCTTTCCAACTGGAACAAGAACCTGTCTCCATTCTGAGCCAAGGCGGAGTTAAATAAGCCATTGTGCCATGTGCTCATGGGTAATTAGGCATGAAAAGGATCTGCCATCGGCTCCCTCCATTGTTCCTCGCAAGCTGTCCTTTTGCCATGTGCCCGAGCCCCTGGGTCTCGAGCTGGCACTGCTACAGAGATGGGGATGTCGTCGTCATGGCAACTGCTCTCTGCTAAGCAACTTTATGGTCTAATATTATTAAGGGGGCAGGGGTCAAAAGCCAGTGAAGGACTTTGTCTCTGAAGCCCAGGACGACTGTGGCGGGGATGGGGCAGGATTGCAAGCTCATGGGAGAAGAGGGGTTCTCAGTCAGTACTGGTTGCCCCCGCAAAGAATCTTTTGAGGCTGAGAGATGGCCATACTGTGAAGTCAATAAAATATGACTGTGAAATGCCCAGTTTCTCATCTCCATGTCCTGTTCTCCCCCTCACTCTCCCTTCAGGTGCCCCATACCCTGCTGCTCCTTCCTGGGAAAGGATCTGCTTTCAATAGTTTCCATCTGAATGTGAATTCTCGTCACTGTTCATCTGTATTTGTGTTTGTATTTCCAATCTTATCTCCAACTGGGAAGTGAAAAGCATTGACTAGGAGGGGGTGGAAAGCATTTGGGGGAGAAAGATCCCTTTTCACCAAACCCTAAAGTTAAATAGTATATAAATTGCCTTTTTTTCGAGTTTAATTTTTTATTACAGATGATTTTAAACACTGACAGAAGTGGCAAGAATCGTGTCATGGGATTCTGGGTATCCGTGGTCCCAGGAGCCTTCTTTACAACCTTCTTCGCAATTGACAGGTCAGTGCAGAGCAGAGAGAAGCCTTTATATCTGTCTCTTTTACCTCATCCTTGGCAAGAGAGGGCTACTCAACAAGCCAGGGTAAAAGATTCCTTCAAGACCCACACAGAAGAGGAAGTACTGGGCACTGTCTGGGTGCCTTTAAAGCACTGGGTTATGTGTTAAATGTTCTGCTTTATTCTCCCCTCCATCAGCCAGTCAGAAGCCCTGGGGATGCCCAGAACACCCAGGTATCCAGCCAAGCAGGGGCCAAAGGTGGCTGGCCTCTCAGCCATTCTGCCCTGTTAGCCGTGCTATTGTTCTTTGGTTTATACAGGCCCTGTTTACAGACTGCATCATCAAGTAATCAAGCGGCAGATGAACTCTCAGTGTTGACCAAGAGAAAGGTTCAAGAATATGTTCTCAACCTTTGAAAAGCGTCATTTACCTTCATATTAAGTGACAGAATGGATCCGCTGTTCTAATAG
>SJYW01054550.1:58390-70232 GCA_006410735.1 Raphicerus campestris | reverse complement strand
AATACAGTGAGCTGTTTAAATAAATCTGAATCTGCCAATATAGAAAATTGTCTAAAATATATCACTAAAGGATTCATTTGTTGATCCATTTTGTGTTTAAAATGTGTATGTCTTTTGTGCGTATGCTGTGTATCTTAAAAACTTCTGGACAGCTGCATGAACAATGGTGAGAGTGGCTGTGTGATTACCTCTGAATGTTAGGATGAGAAATTGCCATAGTCTTGCATGTAATTCAAAGGGTTCATGGATAGAATTAGTATTAGCTCGAGATTTCTAAAGAGTTTCTTTTATGGACCTGTGGATTAACAGAGCTTGGTCAGTTTTTTTTGTTTTTTTTTCTCTTTCCTGTTTGTGTTAATACGTTCCTTTCTTTTTCTGAGGTTGATGCCCAGTTACAGGTAGTGAGGAAGCTGGAAGAGAAGGAGCACCTGTTGCAGAGCAACATCGNTTTTTTTTCTCTTTCCTGTTTGTGTTAATACGTTCCTTTCTTTTTCTGAGGTTGATGCCCAGTTACAGGTAGTGAGGAAGCTGGAAGAGAAGGAGCACCTGTTGCAGAGCAACATCGGCACAGGGGAGAAGGAGCTGGGTCTCAGGACCCAGGCCTTGGAGATGAATAAGCGCAAGGTACGATGGGTTACTCTGTGTCTAATGTGATGGTTAGTCTTCAGACAAACAGATAAGTATGACACTGGTGAAACTGCAGGTTCGCTTTATTCCTCGGGCTTGGGTTCATATTTTCTCACGCTAATAAGAGGATGTTACTTATACATCCCTCATAGGCAATGGAGGCAGCCCAGCTTGCAGATGACCTCAAAGCACAGTTGGAGATGGCTCAGAAGAAGCTACATGATTTTCAGGATGAGATTGTAGAGAACAGTGTCACCAAAGAAAAAGATATGTTCAATTTCAAACGGGCCCAGGTCAGTTGTTTTTTCTTCCCTTTTGGCCTTTTAGGGGTTTTCTGGACTCTGAAGTGACTTGTTTTAAGAGTCACTGATCTGTTGTATGTAATTTCTTACTTAACTCCTTGAGTGACAAGACAGAGTCTGTTTTCTTCACTGAAAATTATCCCTAAAGCCTATCATGGTGCCTACCATGTAATGGGTGTGAAATCAGTACTTATTTATTTAAATGAATGAGCTAGTGAAATCATAAAGAATTATCAGTAAAAAAGTTGAGTATTTTAAAGTTCTATAATTTTTCTGTTTTTCACATGTCTACTGTTTCTTAGGATGCCTTAGCTGTAAATCTGTAAATTTCAGTCCAGTCTGTCTTCTGCTTAAAATTAATTGCCTTCAGGTAAAGTGACCTATCAAGTTTTCATCATTTTCCTTTTTAAAAAAATTTAATCACTCTAAACTCTTGGACTGGATTTTCACAGAACTGAATTGCATACACTTAGATACAGCTGAAGTTTGGTGATATGATTATGGTTGCTTGCTCCTAAACTAAAGAAAATAGCTTGTCGTTTGTAATTCTCTACATTCTTAGAAGATAATTAGACATGAAAGCACAGAAAGTCCTTTCTTTCTACAGCAGAAGTTCAAGTTGGAGCCTTTAATTTTTCTCACAAATGGCAGGTCTGAGGGAGTAACAGTTATGCTCTCCCATCACAGGAGGACATCTCTAGACTTCGAAGGAAGCTGGAGACCACGAAGAAACCAGACAATGTACCCAAATGTGATGAGATTCTGATGGAGGAGATTAAGGATTACAAGGTTAGAAAAACTGCTTCAGTGATTTGGGTGTGTGTGTGTGTGTGTTTGGGAAGGCCTACTAACAAATTAGAAGAATAAATACTGACCTTCTTTACATGAAAGTAGCCAGAGAACGGTTGATCCTGGTAGTGGGGTGGGGGTGGTGCTCTTATTATCTCAGTGCTCAGTGGACTCTCTTATTGTTTGCTTTTACATGAGCCATTTGGATCATAAACTTGATGGTTGCTCTGACTCTGATTCCTTTTTTTTTTTCCTAGGCACGCCTGACCTGTCCATGTTGCAACATGCGTAAAAAGGATGCTGTACTTACCAAGTGTTTTCATGTTTTCTGCTTTGAGTGTGTGAAGACCCGCTATGATACCCGCCAGCGCAAATGTCCCAAGTGTAACGCTGCCTTTGGTGCCAACGATTTCCATCGCATCTACATAGGTTGATCCAAGCCAGGAGAAGAAGAGGGGCAGGCTCCGCAGGCACTTAGTCATTAACCGCCGAGCTGCTGCCTCCCCTCTCTGTGACTGTCATCCGCAGGGCAGTGCTTCTGTCAACTCCCTTTCCTTCACAGACTGTGTCCAGGTTCTCCTCGCTGATACTTTGATGACTTCGGCCGGGGGAAAGGATTGGTAATGCCAGTCTTGGGTTTTAGAATGAATTAGAAGCAAACAACTTCTGTCTTCCCCACCCGCTTTATTTCCCATTTTTAGACTTTTCAACCTCTTCTTCAGGCTCCCTGGGTAACCTTGGGTTGTCCATTCCTCCTGAAGAAGTCAAATTGGTATTTTTGACGCTGAGAAAGAAACAAGGAGCAGTGGAGACGTGTGGCTGCTTGCAGTGGGTGGTGATCTTTTAGAAATAAGCTATCTGCAGGTCTGAGCAGTGCTCGATCTGGACAGTAAACTTCTTGTAAACTTAGATTATAAAATGGTATCATCATGCTCCTTATTCCTGTTTGAAGCCTTAATGAAATTTATGTCCAGGATGAGTCAGCCTATCTCCTGTTCACTGGCTGAGTAATTTGTTAAGGTCAGCTGGCTCCCTTGTTACAGTTATTTAAGTTTTGAATGTTCTACTCATCAATGTCTTTAAATTTCTTGAGGCCAGAATGATTTCAAAGACTATAGCCCCCTTTCATCTTATAATGAAATCAAGATGGGAGAGGACTGAGATGGTGAAGAGATCCAGTGGGTATTCTGGGAACTTGATGCAGAGAGGCCTTGGTGAGCTATGAATTACTCTCATCTGCCTCTCCACAGGGGTGGTTGTGACTCCTGTTTTCAAAAGAGTCTATGTAATATTTCCATAGGACTTTATACTCCTGCATAAGCTTCAATTAAAGCAGGGTTCGGTTTGCTTTTGTGTTCATGGTTTCCTTTGAAATTTTTATATTTGTCATTAGTTGATTTTATACCTGCTGTTTTAGAATTAAATTCTTTAGAACAGAAATAATCAACTGAGATTAAAAGNACTCCTGTTTTCAAAAGAGTCTATGTAATATTTCCATAGGACTTTATATTCCTGCACAAGCTTCCATTAAAGCAGGGTTCGGTTTGCTTTTGTGTTCATGTTTTCCTTTGAAATTTTTATATTTGTCATTAGTTGATTTTATACCTGCTGTTTTAGAATTAAATTCTTTAGAACAGAAAAAATCAACTGAGATTAAAAGACTAACTGTGTTTAAACTATTTAGTTCTCTGATTAACTGAAGTACTTTTCTCCCGGTTGTTTTATTGGGATTGTTCTGGGGAAGGGTTATGCCTAAAAGATGGTTTATTTGACTATTTAGTTCTCTTCCATAGTTTATTATGGGAGTAGGAGATTATGATCTGATTTCCGGAAGGTATCAAGCTGCCTGGCACTTTAGTTTGAGAGTTCTTGAATGATAAGTTTTATGGTAATCAGCAAACCAGAGGTTTTTTTAATGTCTTTTTGTAAGGGGTTGTGTAAAACGGATCCCTTCTCGGTCACCACATGTCCTAGAAGATGAGTAAGGGCAAATTCCATGTCCTTTTGTGGTCACTACCTGTAATCAGCAGGACTTGCGGTTAGTTCCAGACTCATGTGGAATGGGTTAAGAAATGAGCCTGAGGAATTTTACAGCGTCGTCAAAGAGGTCATGGGCTCTCAATCTCCCCACCCCACTCCCCAACACACAAAGGAGGTCCAGCCCGGCTCATGGCTACACGGTGCATTTGGATTCATTAATAGGGCACTTTCCCCTTGCTGTTCTCTTATAGAGCAAGTGGGAGCATAAGTTTGTTGGAAGGAGAGCAAGATGACTGACTTGGGCAGCTAGCAGTTTGGGTTTGGATATTAACTGTTTATAACTCTTAGCTAGGAAAGCCAGCTGCGCAGCATCAGGGGACCACAGAGCCTGTGGAATGTTGTGGAAGAAACTGATAGTTTCACGGGAAGCTGGATTTAGGGGAAGTTCCTCTAGCTGGAAAGAGCAGGAAGCTCCTAGTCCCAACTAGCTTGATGTCCAGGCGACACAGGAGGAGCTCGTAATGTCATTTTCAGATAATGATCCAAAACTGGTGATTTGGGGCATTCTGGCTTCTCATTGGGAAAGATGTCATTGAGTAGGCTTCAGAAATACCCACAAGTTGTATACCAAATTCTGTTCGTGTTGTGTCTGCATTTTTCACAGCTTTTTTCAGATCCTTGAAATATCATAATCTCTTAAAGGAATTTGGAAACTTAACAAATCCCCAAAAGGCTAAGAATCACTGCTCTATATCTATGAGTTTTTAATGTCATGACTATAAATGTTAATATCAAAGATTATAGCATAAGTTTTAGAGACCCTCTTTAAAACAAAACAAAACACATTTCAGGTCTTCTAGAGATGATGTTTTATTCTTTTTTCCTTTAGTTTTTCAGCCTTGGAAATTGTCTTGGCAATTTGGACCAAAATCAGGGTTGATATGACTGCAAGTCTTGGGAGAGCCTTACCTTCTTACCTCCTCTGGGGATCTTTTTCAAAGGTGTTTGGCTGTTTCTGCTAATGGTTGCATTCTTACATGAATTTCCACTGGGATTCCTTGGTTTGTTTGTATTGTCTGGCCAGGTCCACAGGCATCTTTGCATGCCACTCGAGTGATGAGTCTGATTTGATACCACGGGGATTCATGGAAAGATTCCAGACAATCCACAAGTGACACTGTCTTCTTTTAGACCTACTGGGATGGAGATGATGGAAGGAAGCTATCTGCTGCCCTTGTCTATTGCTATAGTCCTTGGTGGTGTGGAATGCCTGAATACTCACCCTTAAGATTTTCCCTGAGGACTGTTAATTGATAACTCAAGTATGGATGGCTCTGTCGAAAAGTTCAGACTAGTTCTTATCACAAAGGCAATCTCCCTGACATAAGACATTTACACTGAGAGTATGCAGAAAACTGGTAGGTTGTGTATATGTTGGACTGGGTTTATATGGTAGGAAACCTCTGGCATGGAAATCACTTCAATTTTCCTAGATCTCTAGTTGTTTCACCACAAGAAAGCATTAAGCTTTAATTTCTGGGGATTTCTGCCCAAGTTTGGTCTACTTCTAACATTAGGTATTAATGTCTTATGTATAACATATTTCACAGTTACTAGAGTTAGGACATGGAAAGGACAGTGTTTTAATAATCATTCCCAATATCTAGCAGAGGACCTGGCACATAACACTCAGTAAAGATTTGCATGATTAAGTTAATTCAGCTCCATGTTTCTGATAACAAATCTCCAGAAGTCTGTTTTATTGGCCTAATGAGTGGATTCAAACATTCCCTTTTTCCATCCACTTAACAGAAACAACCTTTCCTCATATACTGAAGCAATACTTCAAATCTGAATTACCCTAAAACACATGACTGCATTTTAAATTTCATGTGTGGTAATAACAAAAGGAATTATAGTCAATTCTGAAACTGATGCCTCTGTTGGAGGCAACCCATGATAGCAAGGGCGTCTCTTACTGTAGATTAGCCCTTTTTGAGGGAAATTTTAGACAAAATTGGAACCATAGCATATTCATATTCGTGTAACAGTGATTTGCTCTGAGGGTTCCAGAATGCTGAAATGTATGGCTTGTAATGATCTGAAAGCTAGGGTATGGGAGCTGAAAGGGGACCTCAAACCATGTTCTTAGTTTAGAGATGAGGAAACAGGTCCCATTCTGCTACGCAGAATCAAAATGTGACACTCAGACTTCCATCCACTTTTTCTTTCACCTTAAGTGGAAACCTGTACTACTAGAGTGTTTGTGATCAAGGAGATAATGAGTGAAAACACTTTCTGTGTCTTTTTGCAGTCTTTCTGAAGACTTATATAAAGCCAGTGTATTTATCCTTGATAATCAGTTCGAATTTGAATAGGGTCTCTTTGCCACACCCTATTCCCTGGTTCAGTGAGTTCCCATAGCATTTTGTTCTGGAGTAGATTTGAACCAGAAGGAGCTTAGATTTCTCCTCGCTCACCTAACCCATTTATGCCTTTGTGGAGTGCTTATTGTGATTCCAGGCACTATACCTAATATGACTTGGGTGAGTATGAACCCGCTGCTTAGCAAGTTACTTTAGGCCTCCCTCCTTCAGATTGCTTCATCTGTAAAACAAATTCAGCTTAGCACAGTGATCTCGCCCCTGCTTTTCTCTTTCTGGGCCTGTGGCTTGCCACCGACACGGTGCTTGTGTTTCTGTCGTATGTAACTATTTAACGTTCTTAAATACCTTGATTGTCGTCGTTTCCCAGCTCCACACCGCACATGCTGTTTCTGGTTTTTAACCTGGGGTGACTGTAACTCTGTTTGTCCACTGTGCACATGACATGTAGACACATATGGAAAGGTGTTTTCTTTGTTCCCGTAGTGCCTAATGTGCATTTCACTCTTTTGGCCATGATGGTCAACTTGTGGGATCTCAGTTCCCTGATGAGGGATTGGACCTGGGCCATCAGCAGAGAGAGCACATGCCCTAATCACTGGACCACCAGGGAAGTCCCCCAGTATGTATGTCTTTATCAGTACACACCATGTTGTTTTCCCAGTTTGTGTCTCGCCATCAGACTGAGCTCCTTGGCATCTGAATCTGCTTTCTGTCTTTCTGTCTCCAACAGCCAGCCCTGTGTCTGGCTCAGAACAAGCATCCAAAAAATGAATGGATGAATGAATGATGTAAAACACTTGGGTAAGTTGGTTGAACTAGGTAATAGTAGATCTATATTTTTTATAAGATTTGGTTAATGTAGCTCAGTTGGTAAAAAAAAACAAACAAACAAAAAAACCCACCTGCAATGCAGGAGACCCAGGTTCGATCCCTGGGTTGGGAGGATACCCCGGAGAAGGAAATGGCAACCCGCTCCAGTATTCTTGTCTGAGAAATCTCATGGACAGGAACCTGGCAGGCTATAGCCCATGGGATTGCAAAGAGTTGGACATGACGTAGTGATTAAAACACAAAAGATAGTGTGTGCAGACTGCATCTACCCAGTTAGCAGACACGTGATGGCAAGTTTGGCAGCAGCAAATTGCAGAATACCTGAAACTGCAGGATTGCTGAGTGATCTGGAACTGAATTTGCACCAGTTTTTGGTTGGACTAGAAAAACAAAAAGAAATCCCTGAAATAGTATTTCTGTGAAACTCAAGGGCTACTGTGTTGAGTTCACTGGACCATAGCAGGTGCAGTTACCACAGTAACTTTCTGTGGAGCTGGGAGCCAGGCTGACGCATGGGCAGGTGGCTGTATGGCTGAAAGACTGGGGGAGGGGTGTTAGAAGACAAGGAAGTTGCAGGTGATGGTCAATATTCTGACACTATAGTATGATTGCCCTAGAATTGCTCTGCCTGCATATGAATCTCGCCCTACTTTTATTAGCTGTGGCAACTCATATAATTCCCTCTTCATCTTTCCACTTATAGACCTGAAGTCTAGTTTACCTACTCTAGAGTACCAATCTCTTGAGGTTTTAGTGAAGATTAAATGAGATCATGGTTTCTAAAGTAGGTGCTCAATAAATGTCAACTGTTATATCAATTTACAGGTTGTGAAAAGGGCAAATGAGAAGGTCTTTGAGGTTAGAGACCATGTCCATCTTACAATTGTGTCTGCAGCACTTGGCACATAAATATAAGTTGTTTAGCAAATGTTTGTTGAATTAGTAAATGAGAGTGGTCAGGCAGTTTTTCAGAGCTCTCTTGGTATGGTGGCTTTCTTTAGGATGTGACTCTCAGACAAAGCTGTTTCGGTTTAACTTCGTGGTACCAGGGCTCTGAGTTTGCGCAGCATGTTTTGTGCCACTCGGAACTACACCAGAGACAGGCAGGACTCACAGCATCACTGGGTCTCCTGCTAGGAAAGGGGCTGGTGCCACATCAACATTTGAGTCCCCAGAGACAATGCCGGCAGTACATCTGGAAGTGAAGTTTCTATCTGAACATTTATTCCACAGTCATAGAAACTGAAGATGGAAAAGTCCTGAGGACATCTAGTCCATCCACATGATTGTACAAGAAAAGTGGCTGGAGCAAAACAGCCAATAAACTTCATGCTCACAAGACAGCATTTCAGTCCTTCCTGGAGTGGAGCGATTGCACACACATCAAAGTGAAGACACAATGCAAACACTCTTTACAAACTTTAAGAAAATACTTATAGGTATGTTATTTTCAGAAAACAGGAACTAAAAGAATAGGGTCATCCTGGATTAGATGGACATGGGGGTTGAAGAGTAGCTAAATGCTGCCGAGTGAAGTGGTTTTGATGACTAGAAAGCAGTCCCTTCTGAGGATGGGTGAATTTTCTGGTCTGCCTATCAAAAATATGAGTAGGGAGGAAGAGAGGCTGTCATTTCTTCCCCCTTCAGTCTATCCATACCAAGGAAGGGCTCACTAGCCACAAGGCTCTAACAGACCCAGCATCAGCACTGAGAAGTCTGTTGCCCAGATGGCATAGCTCTGTCCTGCTTGGCAGCTGCTCCACTTACCACTTATCTGGTGGGCATGGAAGCAGCAACTCCCAAATAAGGTTTGTGCAAAAAGATCCGTGGATAACGGAGAGTCGGCCCCAGACTTCACCCGGCTGTCCCTGGCTGCCTCACTGCTCTGGCCCAGAAATTTCTTCCAACATGTCTTCAATTGTTGAAGGCATCCTCCTGCTCCTCCACCCTGGGCATCCAAACTCTAGAGCCCTTGTTTTCATTATTTACATGAACCAGTAACGCCGTCTATCCCAACTCACCCAGTCCTATTCATTATGTGCTTCCTGGGCCAGGAATTCCCCCTTGTAAACAGGGTTGGGTGTGTGACAGTGGGCCTGTCATGTTCCTAGTTTCCCAACATCAGACCTTGGAAAAAATAGATCTGACCTCATGAAACATTACCCACAGTAGGAGGCAAGTTAGAATCCCCTGCCTCTATTCTTCACCAGAAAACTACCCTCCACCTGAAAACTTCTGATCTTTGTGTTTCTGGGAGCTGAGAGAATAGAGGTGGAGCAGAACAAGTAAGGAAGGATTTCAGAGGACCCACCATTTCATGAAATCTTTTTACAAAATACAACACACTTTCACAAATTGCAAAACACTGTTCAATTACTACTGATAAAAATAATCATTGCTACTTAACATGAAGACTGCTTCGTTTCACCACAAGCAACTATTCTTTGTTTTTCCTTGTCCAGAACATGGAGGCAGTTCAAGCAATGCTGACAACAGTAAGCCTGCTTTCAGCCCCTGCAGCTTCTGGCTGCATCCTGGCTGCAGTTTTGGCCACATAGTTCATCAGGAGATATTTGAGAAGCCATGCCCTGGTCATCTACTTTGTGGATGGGCAGGGTGGTCTGGCATGTTATCACCACTGCTCAGAATGCCTCAGGAGAGAAGCTTAAGGTAAACCTGATATACAAAAATCCAAACTTACAAAACAGATACATTAAGGGATAATTGCATTACAAAAGGATTCTTTACAAAAAAGAATTCACCTCTGGGTTCCTTTAAGTAGCCAGCTTCTCAAGTAGTCAGAATCTGAGCTGAGTTATAAAAGTGTCCACGTACATTAGGAGCATGGCTGTTCCGTGAGTTGAGGTACACCTATACGTCAGCCTTCTGGGCTTTGTAGAGGTTAGCAGTGCAGAGCATGGTGGTAGAGTCTTGAGAGCATCCTTAGCTGTTGCATGTGGGATTGGATGGCTAAGGGGCATAGTCTTTCAAAGGCAGCTACAAACCTGCTTCTGGGTCTGGGGTGAGAACATGGGAGGGTGGGCATTTCAAAACAGAGTTGTCCTTTCTGTTTCCAGGGTTCACTGTCCCCTCATTGTTGAATGGTTTCATCTGTGTGGTGGATGAAGTCTACCATTAGAAGAACCCTCCCTCATCAGACTCTCTAAGCTTATATCCACCCCAGGGGTTTCTCAGACAGCTAATTGCTTAAGAGTTATCTTACTTGCAGCTTGAAGTGTTATCTTTCTCTGGGGGCACTGGGCAGCTCTTGGTAGGAATTCAGGGATTGCATCCAAAAGTAGGGGAATAAATTTTGCATTTAAGGAGCTTTTGCAATGATCTGCAACTTACATAACATAGTGCTTGGCACAGTGCTAAGTCATTGTAGGCTTCAAATTGGTTGGGATGGAGCAAAGATGATAAGCAACTGAGAAAATAAAGCAAATAATTGATAGACAAGGAAGTCTAGTCTGACACGGTGCCCTGGGGTGAGAATGGCTGTATGGACAGTGAATCAGCAGGTGTGTGCTGAAGACTTTTGAGAAAAGCTCATAAAAGTTTCTTTTCAGTTCTACTCATGCTTGGAACAGCCAAACTTCTAGAACAGTGTTTCTTGAAGAGTCACTTTTCGACCACATGTCAGTCACGTGGGGGTGCCAGTAACAGGAGGTTTCTGAGCCCACATCCACCCCCTTTCCCACCCCATCCTTTGGGGATGAGCCCTGGCAGTCAGCACCCTGATGAGGTGCTAGGGGATTGAGAATTGTTCTATAATGTCCATACTCCTTTCCTGTTCTGCATGTCCAAGCCTTTGTACACTGGGAAAGGGATGCCTAGGCACAGGGGAAACTGCTTACTCATATCAAACATTAGATAGGGTTTGGGGGAGAAGCAGAGGGACCAATGCCTGTTCACAGTTTGTTACAGATGAAGGGGTATGAGGCTGCAAGACTGACTTGGTAGGAATCCATACAGATATGAAAAGCACAGGGCACATTCCTGAATGCTTAAGCTTGTGATGTACACAGGCTTGAGGTTCATCTCTGGGAGTCCTAAGCTAAGACATAGGTGACTGCTGATCTGAGAAGAGCCTAGTACATGGCTTGCAGAACATTAACCACAGTACTGGCTCACATGTCCTGTACAGCCAGTTAGCAGGAATATCCCAGTCTCATCCTACGGTCACATCCTTGCCTTGCTTTTCTCTCTCTTTTTGCTTTATAAAAGGCACACACTATAGTGTAGATGCTTAGTTAGAAGTAAAGCTCTATTCATTCCTTAGCAAACTTTTTTGTTGTTCAAAAAGCATGGTGTACATTTTAATGCCTCTTCTGTCTGTCCTCTTCCTGCTCACTGCGTCTCTGTCCCCTTTCATAGTGGCATGTAAACATGTTCCTACCCAATGTTAGGATGGTGTCAGAGATCCAGGACCCTTTTAAAACCATGGCTCTTGCCTGATCCAATCAGTCATCAGCCTGCTGTGATATGAGTGAGTTCAGCCGACTTTTCTAAGTACCCACCTCCCCATCCCAAGTGTTGTCTCTAGCTCTTCCCTGGCTCCCCATTCAGACTATGGGGACACATCTAGACTGGGGAGCTGTAGCAAAAGTCACAGTCCTGAATAACCCTGCTCTATACTAAGATTTGGAGAAGGGAAAGGCTACCCACTCCAGTATTCTGGCCTACAGAATTCCATGGACTGTATAGTCCATGGGGTTGCAAAGAGTCGGACATGACTGAACGGCTTTCACTTTGATATACTAAGATTAAAACCAACAACCCAAGAAGACACAGATATGGTTAACACTTTTATCTCTTATAGTTGATAGTGCACAGAAAGGGCTAAAAACCAGAATTAGTAGTGTGGCACCTGGTGAAAAGGTTAACAGGAGCTGGGGTTGTCTGGTTTTTCACAGATCCCTCACA
>SJYW01054550.1:42087-57045 GCA_006410735.1 Raphicerus campestris | reverse complement strand
AAAAAAAACTGACCAAGCTCTGTTAATCCACAGGTCCATAAAAGAAACTCTTTAGAAATCTCGAGCTAATACTAATTCTATCCATGAACCCTTTGAATTACATGCAAGACTATGGCAATTTCTCATCCTAACATTCAGAGGTAATCACACAGCCACTCTCACCATTGTTCATGCAGCTGTCCAGAAGTTTTTAAGATACACAGCATACGCACAAAAGACATACACATTTTAAACACAAAATGGATCAACAAATGAATCCTTTAGTGATATATTTTAGACAATTTTCTACATTGGCAGATTCAGATTTATTTAAACAGCTCACTGTATTCCTCTGTATGAATGTATAATTTATTTACCGATACCCTAATCATATACATTAGTTTTTAGGGTTTTTTTCCTACTATATAAAAAGTGCCACAATAATCATACTTTTACATGTATTTTCACATAAAAAATGCCCTATTTCAACAGGATTCTGGAAAGTTTTATTCATTCTAGTTACCTGAGTCTTCAGAGTCAAAACTTGGTCTGCCAGCTCCTCCTTCTCTTCTTTCAGCAGCTTATGGATCTGATTGGACTTGATACGCTCTGACATGAGCTTGAAGTTTGCATCATCCTTTTCCCTCAGCTGCTGCATCAAACGGATATTTTGCTCCTGCATATCTTCAAAGGCCTGGCCTGTGACGTCCATCTCAGAGAGGAGAGCTTCTTCTTCCTAAAATAAGAAAGAGGAAGCTTCATTTTAATAAAATCTTCTAACTCCAAAGACGTGCACACAGGAAATTAAACGTGCTGACTATTAATCTGGAAATAATCAAGTGATAGGGAGAAACAGTTTTTAAGAAGCTTAGTTCTTAGTCACTAGGTTAGCCCTAGGAATACAGACCAACCTAGACAGCATACTAAAAAGCAGAGACATTACTTTGTCAACAAAGGTCCGTCTAGTCAAGGCTCTGGTTTTTCCAGTTGTCATGTATGGATGGTGAGAGATGGACTATAAAGAAGCTGAGCGCAAAAGAACTGATGCTTTTGAACTGTGGTGTTGGAGAAGACTCCTGAGAGTCTCTTGGACTGCAAGGAGATCCTACCAGTCCATCCTAAAGGAGATAAGTCTTGGTTGTGCACTGGAAGGACTAATGCTGAAGCTGAAACTCCAATATTTTGGCCACCTGATGCGAAAAGCTGACTCATTTGAAATGACCCTGATGCTGAGAATGATTGAGGGCAGGAGGAGAAGGGGACGACAGAGGGTAAGATGGTTGGATGGCATGACCGACTCAATGGACATGAGTTTGGGTAAACTCCAGGAGTTGGTGATGGACAGGGAGGCCTGGCGTGCTATAGTTCATGAGGTCACAAAGAGCTGGACGCAACTGAGTAACTGAGCTGAACTGAGGAATACAGAAGAAGCCTTGTTATCTGAAACCACTGGCACTGATTATTAGCCTGATACTCACTAGTTCATCTGTATCTGAAGTGAGCTGAGGCAGACAAAAATTATACAAACTGTTATCCAGCAAACTGATCAAGGAGTTGGGTAAGAAAATTTCCAGCATACAATCTCATATTTTCTCATACTTTTCCACAATTATAATACTAACGTAATCTACAAACTTTCCAACATACTGAAAACATCTAAGTTTCATAACAATCTGATAGGTGCAGAACGGTATACAAAAACAGCTTTAGTCCACATTTATCTTATTGTAAATTACGAGCATCTTTTCATACATTTATGAGCCATTTATTTTCTGTGAATTATTCACATCTTTGTTGTTGTTATTCAGTTGCTAAGTTGTGTCTGACTATAAGCATCAGGCTCCTCTGTCCACAGGATTTCCCAGGCAAGAATACTGGAGTAGGTGGCCATTTCCTTCTGCAGGGAATCTTCCCAACCCAGGGATCAACCCCACATCTCCTGCATTACCAGGCAGGTTCTTCACTGCTGAGCCACCAGGGAAGCCCCATTCATATCCTGTGCCTATTCTATTGGGTTTTTGAGATTTCTTCCCTATCATTTTTGGGGAAATTTTTTGTATATTAAAAAGATAAGCCTTTTTGTGAAGAGTTAGAAATATTTTTCCTGTTTGTCATTTATCCTTTGGCTTTGCCGCCACACAGAAGTTTTCTGTGATTTTTTTCCATAAGTCAAAATTATCACTCTTTCATTTTTTTAAGTTTTTATTAATAGTTAAAAAGGTATTCTCCACTTCAAATTTAAAAAAAAAACCACTTTTCTATTTTCTTCTGGCTCTTTTATAGATTTCTTTAGCACTATATATAACATATATATATATGTGTTTACATATATATATATACACACATACATTTATATAACATACATATATGTTCCATTTGGGAGTTATCCTAGAATACATAGTGTTCAAATATATGTCACTGTCTTTCCAATATTATTGTTTTTGCCCTACCACATTTAATTATCTTCCTTTATTCTGTTGAGTTAAAACTTTTTTTTCCACACATATTAAACACCTATGTGTACTTCAGTCTATTAATGCAGATACATGATTTTTCTAACCATTTTTGGTATGTTAGTAAATTCATTGGGACTTAAAAATAAAGAAATATACGTTCCTTTGAGAAGGGGACAAGTCTCTACAGTGCTGTGACTCAGAAACTACCACAGTTAACATATGAGTTATTTATTTGTAAACTATTTGAGGAACATGTATTTCTTAGTTTCACATAACCATAATGTGTATAAAATTTTATACATTCATTACATCCCCTGATTCCAGATCAGCAAAAAAGGACAGATTCCTCAATAAACAGTTTCTGAACAACTGGCTATCCATCAGATAAGAGTAAATTTCCTTCTTTTCAAATATACCAAACAAAGTAACTGAATGATGAGAGACTTCAATGTAAAAACAAACAAGCAAACACATAAGAGGAAAAAAAAATATTAACCAAAAAAAAACCCAAAAAACTGGAATGACAGGATAAATTTCACTGTCAATTACTTACTTAAAAAGCAAAACTTACTTTAAAAAGCTCATTAAATAAAGAAAGAACGCCCACCTGCTTGGCCATGGCCAGCTTCTTCTGGAGGTATTCTATCTGCTCCTCTACTGCCCGGATCTTCCTTAAGGCATCTTCATCAGCCATTTTCTTATTCTCTTTTTTCTCCTTATCCTCCAGATCCTTGAGTCTTTGTCTTAAATCTTCCAACTATAGGAGGAAAAGAATCACACAAAAAGAAAAACAAAAAAGCTGTCACACAATTTCAAAAATCAATTAAAACTGTGCACAGGACAGAGGGCCCATAAACACCAAAAGAACCTCTACAGAACTGTGAAAGGAGGCAAATGATACATCAGGGCGCTACATCACAGCCCTGCTTTACCACCACTCCATTCCAATATCACACCCTTCTATAAGCAGCATTCTGGAGAACTGCAGATGTACTTTCCTTTAAAATAATAATTTCACCCTTTTTTTCTAGGCTCCCAAGTTTTAAAAACATAAGGCATTCTTTCCAAAAGTAATCAGAAGAAGAAAGTCACTATTACCATGATTTATATGGCAAATAGGGGAGCAAAAAGTTTGAAAAGGCTACTCCTATTCCCCATAATTGTCTGATGGAAAATCTTGAAATCTCTGTTTTAGATGGTCTTCAAAAGGGAAGAAAAGGCTGCAAAGTTTTAAACACTAACTTTAAAGATAAAGAAACTACAATCTTCAGAATTGTAAAGAGAAATCCCACAAATGAAGATTTCAATCAGAATGACAGTTAACGGCAGACCAGTTTACCTCTGCCTTAGACTTCTTCTCTGCAGCCATCAGCTGAACCTTGTCTCTCTGCTCCTTTGGGGCAGAGCGGTACATATCCAGCAACAGTTTCATCTCCTTTTGGCTCTCCTGTGCTTTCCTAGGATGAAGTGGTGGAGAGGAATGGTATAATGAGAAAACAAAGGGCATCAGATCAAGGGAATTTTGAATTGAGCGAATTATCTTAAACAGTTCTATTTTACACTTTATACAACATATCTAAAAGATAAAACTTTTGAAAAGACTATAAGAGACTTCTGGACACACTCAGAAAGTATAGAAAAGTAAGTTGTATAAAGGAATCATTTCTCTCTTCAGACTGAATTCACCACCATCAAGTTATAAGATAGATAAGCACTTGTGGCACTTCTTAAACAGGCAAAGTTCTGGGGACCCACTCTTAGAAACTGAGATTCTGCAGTCTGGGATGCGGTCCAAGAATGTACTTTAAGTAAATCACTCAGATGATTCTGACACCACACTTGAGAAAAACAACAAAAACAACAACTCTGCCTCAAAGACAGTAAGAAGAAAAAAGAAAAAAAAGGAGAAAAGTCAGTTTAAAATACACCACTAATCCTAGATTTGATATTGAGTGATTAATCATCAGTTAAAGACTAAAACTTTATCTTACTAAACTTTCAAACCTCTTAACAATCCTTTTTGAACGTTTTGAGGACAGTAGTCCCTCCAATTCAAACATCAATAAAGACTCAGCTATGACCAATGGGGAGCAAGAAGGAACCAGTTCTATCAGCAAAGTTCCTGGCTGCGCAGGAGGAAGTGGGGGGTGACACATGAGGTTATGGCAGTGTTTCTTGACTCAAAGGTCTGTCTTACTGTTTCAGTGACTGCAGCAGTAAACTTCCTAGAAATCTCTTTAAATGATCTGATATATACACAAATTACTTCACCATCAGGCAAACAGCTCAAAACTGTTCAAGTTATAGCCATACATATTCCACCTATTATAATTTAAATTATAATGAATGCCAACAATTTGCCCAAATCTAGTAAACAGCAGTAGTTAATGTCCAACAATTCTCATGAGTGTTATCTCAATCGTGACATTCTTTTCCTTAATTTGATTCATGAGGAATAAGGCTACAACAACAGGGTTTACTGAGACCTGATCACTGAACCAGACTACACAGCAGCCATGCAGCCTGTTGAAGTTGTACACTTGATCAAGAACTGAGATCATATTAACTGTACACTTGGTTACAATGAAAATGTTACAATTACTGAATAAGCCATGCCGTCATTCAAGTACAACGTCCTAACCTTCACTTTATAGAGTCAGAAACAGTTACTCTAAAAACATTGCTCTTACTTGAGTTCAATCTTCAATTGTTTGATAATTTCCGCTTCCTTTTTCCTTCCATCATCATGTTTCCCTTTCTCTTTATCCTTAGCCGACTCTCTCTCTTTTTCTGACTCTTTTAGTTTCTGCTTCTCTCGTTCTCGCTCCTTCTCCTTCTCCCGCTCTCTTTCTCGCTCCCTCTCTTTCTCCCTCCTTTCTCGTTCTCGCTCTTCCTCATCGCGTTTGGACTTAATTTCGTTGACCTCCTCCTGAGATGCCTTCGATGCGGCAGGCTGGGCGGCCAAGTCCTCAGGGTCCTGTTTTGGCTCTGCGGGCTCGTCCTTCGGGTCCTCGGTACTGGACTGAGACTGCAGGAGGGCAGTGCCACTGCGCAGCCGAGTCTGGGAGGGCAGAGGAAGGAAGGCAGCACACACTTACGGTGACCACACTGTTCTCACCCCAAGACAGCTTTGCAGACTTAGCTGTAAAGAAGACTTATCCTGCTCCTCCTGATTATTACCTTGTTCAGGTCAGACTGGGCTTCTCTCAGTTTCCGCTTGTACCTTAGGACCTCCCCTTTCAGCTGGTGGTTGTGATTCTGGAGGCTACTGATGAGGTGGCGCATCTCCCGGTTTATGGGGCCTTAAATACAGCAACAGCAAAGTTAGGAAGAACTGTGACAAGGGCAAAGGCACGAGGAAAGAAAGTGCAGAACACACGAGGGGCTTCCAAGAAACAGGAAGAATTGTCAAAAGGAAGATTCCTTCTCGGAAGATGGAAACAAAGCTGACCAACTTGAGTTAAAACACAAGCACCCAGTCTGAACACCAAAATGAATGACAGAATTCGAGTTCTTCAGTAGGACTCCTGAGCTCTGGTTAGTCCTGAAAATCCTGGTGACCATGCTGACTTTCAAGGCAGGCATGTGCAGCAAAGCCTCAGGGTGGAGCCCGAGTAACGGTACCTGCTTGCTCATTGGCAGCAAGGGTCTGCTCGAACTCTATCCTCAGCATCTCATACTCCTTGCGGACCTGGGCCAGTGTATCTTCCAGCTGGATCACTTCCGTCCTCAGCTTCTTATGAAGACTAACCTCATCTCGCTACACACAGAAAAAGGAACCAAACAGTCTTATCAAAATGAGGCAATGTCACCATGTTCCAGGACTACCTTTCCTAAATTTGACCTGTAAGGGTCTAAGGAGAAAAAAAGAAAATTTCAAGAAAAGAGGGATTCATTCCAATTTAATCAATACATTCAGTCAACACTTAGTGAGTACCAGAGAGCTGTACAATACTGATTTGAGAACTGGCAGGAGACTCAAGAAATACAGGAAATGGCTCCTAACTCTGAAAGTGTTACAATTTAGTTGGAGAACTAAAGAATTAAACAGTATATCAAAAGTCAAGTAAGATATATTAAATTCATTTGGCAGACAAATAGTAAACAACCAACTACCAGAAATAGAAATTTAAAGGCTAGGGAAAATGCAGAAGTGAACACATAAATGAAAGTTTCTGCCTTAAGAAAAATTATTTACATAGCCATGCAGCTTCTATACACCGTTCTCCCCCATGCACATAAGACTTCAGCCACACTAAACTATTTTTTTTAAAGCCTTTCTCCTTTTTCTATCTACCAGTAAGCTTGTATTTAGCCTTAAGATTCACACTCCACTTTGGCAAGTGGAATCAGGGCAGGTCCACAGTCTAATCAGATGCTCGGTCTCCTTTACCACTGCTATTACTTCTTTATCACTCCTTTATCACGCCTGTTTTGGACACGCTCTATTGCACCACACTGCATTCTACTGGATACTACTCTCCCCACAGGACTGTATGATCCTTGACGGCAGGATAGCCACCATCTACTAGGGTAAAGACCTATAGCCACTCTATAAATGTTTGCTGAATAAATAAAAAATTAACTGAGCAAAACATGAGTAAAATTATAATATTTATGAGGGAGAAAATTTATACACAGAAGGAGAAGCTAGGCTGTTACCTCAATGAGTTCAACCTGACGTTGGTGGGTTCCCCTAGTGCCATGAAGCAGGGTCCGAGCCTCATCCAAGTGTGCTTTCAACTGTAGACTCTCATTGTACAGCACGGAGAACTGTGACTGCATGCAGCGATATTCTGGAGTCTCCTTGACCACTTCCTCCACTGCACTCCGTAATTCCACCTTAGGAGTCCCCGAAGAAAAGAAAAGTCAGAAGCAGAACCTAGGATGCTAGCCAGGAAACAAAAATCTTAAACTCTCTGATGTCCTGTGCATCTGAGGCAAACGTTGTAAAATACATCTACCTATTCCTCTGGTTACATAGAATCTACCCCAAATTAATTTAGATCCTCCAAGAGGTAGTACCTGGTGCCTGCATTCTTCCACCTGAGGACTGTTTTAATTGATACATGGTGTACACTATGTGTCCAAGGACACTAGAAGAGATCTGTGAAATCAGTCAGATCTAGGGACAGAGAAGAGCACTATGAAATCTGTCAGGATATTTGTTTTAAGAAGATAGTTGAGGACATTGGTCTCTAATCTGTTCTCTTTGTAGATAGTCACAGAGAAAAATACTTTTGATATTGTATCAAAAATACTTACGCTTCTTCTAAGCAACTATTAAATTATTCTAACACTTGAACAGATTCAACTCAGGCTGTTGGTGTCTGTTTTCTTTCAGTTCAAACACCTTTATGCATGTATCTACTCAGAAACGTATCAAATTATAACAGACAGTGGCTGCGACTGAAAGAGTGGTGGGAAGACTTTAGGAATCCATTTTCTTCCACCCAAGAACCATGGGAGAAAATTCTAATGGGCAGGTGTGAAGATCAACTGACCCTCTGATCCTGTGGTCAGAATCACTGACCACAGTTCCTTCTCTGTTTTTGGCAGTTAGAAACTTCAGGGCTGAATCCTGTGGTATGATCTGGCAGAACTGACATGGGAGTGGCCTGAAGCAAGTACATATAAGCTTCCTGCATGTGTCTTGTATATAGCCCCATTTAAAAAATCCATTTTGGATCATCACCCTAGTTTACCCTACTCTTCATTTTTCTCCAAGGTCCTACATTAGAGCACTTTGATTTAGTCAATTTACCTTTGAAGGCTGCTTTAAATCCTTTTTAGAACAAAGCAGGGTATAAATATTAAGTAACTATATAACTGAATAGATAGATACAGCAACAAAACTTCTATTTTTCTCTTCCCTTATAAATTATGATGCTTTATGTTACACTTCATAAATGTGAGGTTATCAGCAAGAAGTTTTATTTTACTGCCCCTCAGAGNAACAACTCTGCCTCAAAGACAGTAAGAAGAAAAAAGAAAAAAAAGGAGAAAAGTCAGTTTAAAATACACCACTAATCCTAGATTTGATATTGAGTGATTAATCATCAGTTAAAGACTAAAACTTTATCTTACTAAACTTTCAAACCTCTTAACAATCCTTTTTGAACGTTTTGAGGACAGTAGTCCCTCCAATTCAAACATCAATAAAGACTCAGCTATGACCAATGCGGAGCAAGAAGGAACCAGTTCTATCAGCAAAGTTCCTGGCTGCGCAGGAGGAAGTGGGGGGTGACACATGAGGTTATGGCAGTGTTTCTTGACTCAAAGGTCTGTCTTACTGTTTCAGTGACTGCAGCAGTAAACTTCCTAGAAATCTCTTTAAATGATCTGATATATACACAAATTACTTCACCATCAGGCAAACAGCTCAAAACTGTTCAAGTTATAGCCATACATATTCCACCTATTATAATTTAAATTATAATGAATGCCAACAATTTGCCCAAATCTAGTAAACAGCAGTAGTTAATGTCCAACAATTCTCATGAGTGTTATCTCAATCGTGACATTCTTTTCCTTAATTTGATTCATGAGGAATAAGGCTACAACAACAGGGTTTACTGAGACCTGATCACTGAACCAGACTACACAGCAGCCATGCAGCCTGTTGAAGTTGTACACTTGATCAAGAACTGAGATCATATTAACTGTACACTTGGTTACAATGAAAATGTTAAAATTACTGAATAAGCCATGCCGTCATTCAAGTACAGCGTCCTAACCTTCACTTTAGAGAGTCAGAAACAGTTACTCTAAAAACATTGCTCTTACTTGAGTTCAATCTTCAATTGTTTGATAATTTCCGCTTCCTTTTTCCTTCCATCATCATGTTTCCCTTTCTCTTTATCCTTAGCCGACTCTCTCTCTTTTTCTGACTCTTTTAGTTTCTGCTTCTCTCGTTCTCGCTCCTTCTCCTTCTCCCGCTCTCTTTCTCGCTCCCTCTCTTTCTCCCTCCTTTCTCGTTCTCGCTCTTCCTCATCGCGTTTGGACTTAATTTCGTTGACCTCCTCCTGAGATGCCTTCGATGCGGCAGGCTGGGCGGCCAAGTCCTCAGGGTCCTGTTTTGGCTCTGCGGGCTCGTCCTTCGGGTCCTCGGTACTGGACTGAGACTGCAGGAGGGCAGTGCCACTGCGCAGCCGAGTCTGGGAGGGCAGAGGAAGGAAGGCAGCACACACTTACGGTGACCACACTGTTCTCACCCCAAGACAGCTTTGCAGACTTAGCTGTAAAGAAGACTTATCCTGCTCCTCCTGATTATTACCTTGTTCAGGTCAGACTGGGCTTCTCTCAGTTTCCGCTTGTACCTTAGGACCTCCCCTTTCAGCTGGTGGTTGTGATTCTGGAGGCTACTGATGAGGTGGCGCATCTCCCGGTTTATGGGGCCTTAAATACAGCAACAGCAAAGTTAGGAAGAACTGTGACAAGGGCAAAGGCACGAGGAAAGAAAGTGCAGAACACACGAGGGGCTTCCAAGAAACAGGAAGAATTGTCAAAAGGAAGATTCCTTCTCGGAAGATGGAAACAAAGCTGACCAACTTGAGTTAAAACACAAGCACCCAGTCTGAACACCAAAATGAATGACAGAATTCGAGTTCTTCAGTAGGACTCCTGAGCTCCGGTTAGTCCTGAAAATCCTGGTGACCTGGCTTTCAAGGCAGGCATGTGCAGCAAAGCCACAGGGTGGAGCCCGGGTAACGGTACCTGCTTGCTCATTGGCAGCAAGGGTCTGCTCGAACTCTATCCTCAGCATCTCATACTCCTTGCGGACCTGGGCCAGTGTATCTTCCAGCTGGATCACTTCCGTCCTCAGCTTCTTATGAAGACTAACCTCATCTCGCTACACACAGAAAAAGGAACCAAACAGTCTTATCAAAATGAGGCAATGTCACCATGTTCCAGGACTACCTTTCCTAAATTTGACCTGTAAGGGTCTAAGGAGAAAAAAAGAAAATTTCAAGAAAAGAGGGATTCATTCCAATTTAATCAATACATTCAGTCAACACTTAGTGAGTACCAGAGAGCTGTACAATACTGATTTGAGAACTGGCAGGAGACTCAAGAAATACAGGAAATGGCTCCTAACTCTGAGAGTATTACAATTTAGTTGGAGAACTAAAGAATTAAACAGTATATCAATAGTGAAGTAAGATATATTAAATTCATTTGGCAGACAAATAGTAAACGACCAACTACCAGAAATAGAAACTTAAAGGCTAGGGAAAATGCAGAAGTGAACACATAAATGAAAGTTTCTGCCTTAAAGAAAAATTATTTACATAGCCATGCAGCTTCTATACACCGTTCTCCCCCATGCACATAAGACTTCAGCCACACTAAACTATTTTTTTTAAAACCTTTCTCCTTTTTCTATCTACCAGTAAGCTTGTATTTAGCCTTAAGATTCACACTCCACTTTGGCAAGTGGAATCAGGGCAGGTCCACAGTCTAATCAGATGCTCGGTCTCCTTTATCATTGCTGTTACTTCTTTATCACTCCTTTATCACGCCTGTTTTGGACACGCTCTATTGCACCACACTGCATTCTACTGGATACTACTCTCCCCACGGGACTGTATGATCCTTGAAGGCAGGACAGCCACCATCTACCAGGGTAAAGACCTATAGCCACTCTATAAATGTTTGCTGAATAAATAAAAAATTAACTGAGCAAAACATGAGTAAAATTATAAAATTTATGAGGGAGAAAATTTATACACAGAAGGAGAAGCTAGGCTGTTACCTCAATGAGTTCAACCTGACGTTGGTGGGTTCCCCTAGTGCCATGAAGCAGGGTCCGAGCCTCATCCAAGTGTGCTTTCAACTGTAGACTCTCATTGTACAGCACGGAGAACTGTGACTGCATGCAGCGATATTCTGGAGTCTCCTTGACCACTTCCTCCACTGCACTCCGTAATTCCACCTTAGGAGTCCCCGAAGAAAAGAAAAGTCAGAAGCAGAACCTAGGATGCTAGCCAGGAAACAAAAATCTTAAACTCTCTGATGTCCTGTGCATCTGAGGCAAACGTTGTAAAATACATCTACCTATTCCTCTGGTTACATAGAATCTACCCCAAATTAATTTAGATCCTCCAAGAGGTAGTACCTGGTGCCTGCATTCTTCCACCTGAGGACTGTTTTAATTGATACATGGTGTACACTATGTGTCCAAGGACACTAGAAGAGATCTGTGAAATCAGTCAGATCTAGGGACAGAGAAGAGCACTATGAAATCTGTCAGGATATTTGTTTTAAGAAGATAGTTGAGGACATTGGTCTCTAATCTGTTCTCTTTGTAGATAGTCACAGAGAAAAATACTTTTGATATTGTATCAAAAATACTTACGCTTCTTCTAAGCAACTATTAAATTATTCTAACACTTGAACAGATTCAACTCAGGCTGTTGGTGTCTGTTTTCTTTCAGTTCAAACACCTTTATGCATGTATCTACTTAGAAACGTATCAAATTATAACAGACAGTGGCTGCGACTGAAAGAGTGGTGGGAAGACTTTAGGAATCCATTTTCTTCCACCCAAGAACCATGGGAGAAAATTCTAATGGGCAGGTGTGAAGATCAACTGACCCTCTGATCCTGTGGTCAGAATCACTGACCACAGTTCCTTCTCTGTTTTTGGCAGTTAGAAACTTCAGGGCTGAATCCTGTGGTATGATCTGGCAGAACTGACATGGGAGTGGCCTGAAGCAAGTACATATAAGCTTCCTGCATGTGTCTTGTATATAGCCCCATTTAAAAAATCCATTTTGGATCATCACCCTAGTTTACCCTACTCTTCATTTTTCTCCAAGGTCCTACATTAGAGCACTTTGATTTAGTCAATTTACCTTTGAAGGCGGCTTTAAATCCTTTTTAGAACAAAGCAGGGTATAAATATTAAGTAACTATATAACTGAATAGATAGATACAGCAACAAAACTTCTATTTTTCTCTTCCCTTATAAATTATGATGCTTTATGTTACACTTCATAAATGTGAGGTTATCAGCAAGAAGTTTTATTTTACTGCCCCTCAGAGCTGTGTCTCCTACCTTCAGTTTTTCATTTTGCGAAGTGACCTCCTCGAAGTCTTGCCGAAGTTTCTCCAGCTCACAGTGACGGTTCTGAGCCAACTCTTTGTTCTCCTCAAGCTCCGCATTCATTTCCTCAAACTGGAGAAAAGGAGGAAATAGCAAAATGAGACTAAAGAAAAGGAATTTCTAAATCATTCCCATTCCTATGCTCCCATCTCCACTGATCCAGTCTTCTAGAAAACACCCACAGTTACCTGTGAACTTGTGAACACAAATAAGTACCTACCTAACAACACCTGCTGCTGCTGTTGTTGTTGAGATGCTAAGTAGTGTCTGACTTTCAACCCCTTTGGACTATAGTATAGCTTGCTAGGTTCCTCTGTCCAAGGGATTTCCCAAGCAAGAATATAGGAGTGGGTTGCCAGTTCCTTCTCCAGGGAATCTTCCCTACCCGGGGATCAAACCCACATCTCCTGCATTGCAGGCGGATTCCTCACCACTGAGACAGCAGGAAAGCCTAAGGCAATACCTGACACCACGTCAAAAAAATCACATTCTGAGGGCGTCGCTGATTTTACCTTCCGGGCGTTGATGGTGATTGTGCCACCATAAAGACTGCTCCCTGCACCATACACTTTATAACCTTTTGAATTTACCTATGGAGAAGACAAAGATTCTTTAGTGAGAGACCGTAGAATTTTAGTCTGATAACCAAAGTACTTTCAAAGAAGCCTGTTTGTCCTCAAGTACTACTAATATTATCCAAGCCCATCCCTTCTGAGTAGACTCCTTAAAATGATTCCAGTCTTCAAACTAGGAATAAAACAGCACTTGCCCGCTCTAAGACTTCTGCCAAGTGCCGGTTAAGTCGCTGTTCCCGCTTTCGAATTTTGTCAATATCCCACTGCAGGTCATCGATCATGGACTCCAGGACAGACACTCGTGACTCAGCTGTCTCCACTTTACTCTGCAACTTGGAAAACTACATCCCAAAGACAAGTGTTCAGAAAATATACCGAAAATAAGACCAAGTTAGAAAAGGAATGCCTTAAATCCCAAATCCCACAGAATTAAATGTTTACTGTATCATTATATAAAACATTTAATAAGAGATACTTCTCTTTCTTTCCAACATATGAGCATAAAACTGAAATCACAGGTTCTTTCAAAAGTTCTGGATTAGTCACAACCAGGAAAACTGTAGAAGTCTCTAAGAACTCTCACAAGGAAAAGACTACCTAAGATTTAGTAATTTTTCTACCTCTGAGAAGCACCATTTCCCTACACAGACCACAAACCCATCAGAAAATACGTGTTAAGAGGTAAAAGAGAAAGAACATCCTTCATTTTACCAGAAAAATATTTTAGGAGATAAAAACTCAAAGATTTATTTAGAAAAGACAGTTATCTTTACCCTCAACCTTCCCTCCCCACATCTGCACAAATGATAATCCAAAGAGAATGAAAGGAAACTTCCATTCGCTTTTTCAAGCTGACCCCAGGGCAACCTAGAATTAGACGCTATAAAGATACAAAAATCTATGTTGCTCTCTGCTTATTTAGGAGCTAGTGTTGTTTAATACTCTCATCACCAAACTCACACCTTTCACATCAATCTATACATATCCTTGTATTAGTTTTAAAATATGGCTCCAAAATTCTTTGAGGGTCCTCCCAACAGCAGCTGAGGTCAATGTCCCCACTTGCTGAAACTGGGTCAACTTTGGTGACCAGGTGGAAATGATGCTACATAACTTCAAGAGGTTTGAAAGGCCATGCAGATTCTGCCTGGTATTCCTGAAACACTAATTCTCTTCCTCTCAGGAGAAGCCAATTGCCACAGAAGAAGTCCAACTACCCTGAAAGCCATGATGGGGAAGTGACCCTCCAGTGGACAACTGAGGAGAGTTCTAAACTGACAGGCTGTATCAACAGCCAGCTGTGAGAGCCATTGTGGACATCAGTCAGCTGAGCAAAGCACTGTGCCTCTCCAGCTTAGTATTGCTAAGGTTTGGGAAAGGACTAGTAAAGGAAGCCCTTCTCATCTTGGCAGCACCTAGTTTATACCTTAAAACATGAAAGTTATGCTTTTTTTTTTTTTACTATAATTCAATTTCTTTATAAGCACCACTATACTACAACCAAGACCTTTTAGAACTCAAACCCTAAAAACATGACCTTTTCATTATAGGGGACTGGAATGCAAAAGTAGGAAGTCAAGAAACACCTGGAGTAATAGGCAAATTTGGCCTTGGAATATGGAATCAGTTCAGTTCACTTCAGTCGCTCACTCATGTCCGACTCTTTGCGACCCCATGAATCGCAGCACGCCAGGCCTCCATGTTCATTACCATCTCTCAGAGTTCACTCAGACTCATGTCCATCGAGTCAGTGATGCCATCCAGCCACCTCATCCTCGGTCGTCCCCTTCTCCTCCTGCCCCCAATCCCTCCCAGCATCAGAGTCTTTTCCAATGAGTCA
>SJYW01054550.1:0-26018 GCA_006410735.1 Raphicerus campestris | reverse complement strand
GGAGTGCTACAATCCGTGGGGTCACAAAAGAGTCAGATACAACTGAGCGCCTAAACAACAACATATATAATTATATAATAGTCTAACTATGATTATATATTTGAAATATAACCATGATTATATAATAATTTTATATTTATTATATAAATTGATAATATAATTAAGTGCAGTAACTGGAATGTATAGGGAATCTGCTAGAGTGATTCAGACCATCTCTAAATGGTCGTGCATGAATTTCTACAGGATAACCCTGCCTCTAATACTAATGCTGATCTGGCTGGTCACGTTTAGATTCTTTTTTCTTTTTTTCACACTTAGATTGTAACGTTTGCCCTTGTTTTAATTTTTTCTGGTGTTTGCGTGGAGTAATTTTTACCAAAACCCAGAGAAAAAGAAATTTGATTACATAATTTGATGACCTAGGCATTTTTAGGTAGTGAACAGACCTTGGAAGGGGAATTAAGAAAACCCAACATGTCGTTGTCTTACCACCTAACTATCAGGTAAGCACTTTCCATAATTATGGTAATTTGGAAGGAGCACACCTGTCTGAAAATTCCACCTTTGCCTCTTACTGTGGGACTCACACAACTACCATAATTTCTCTGATCCTGCTCTGTCGTCTATTGAGTAACAGTATATTTTACTTCCTTTATTGCTGCTGTTGCTGCTAAGTCACTTCAGTCGTGTCCAACTGTGTGACCCCAGAGATGGCAGCCCACCAGGCTTCGCCGTCTCTGGGATTCTCCAGGCAAGAACACTGGAGTAGGTTGCCATTTCCTTCTCCCATGCAGGAAAATGAAAAGTGAAAGTGAAGTCACTCAGTAGTGTCCGACTCTTAGCAACCCTATGGACTGCAGCTTACCAGGCTCCTCCATCCATGGAATTTTCCAGGCAAGAGTACTGGAGTAGGGTGCCATTGCCTTCTCCTCCTTTATTGGGGGGGGGGTTGTAAAAATCATATTGCTCACTGGTGTAGAAGTGTTTAACTTAAAAGGGCTATAGAGATGCGAGTTTTTATTTTGGTGGCCATCTCTCAGGATCTTATCTTGACACCTGTGAACCTCTGAGGCAATTCTTATCTGTTTGGCCTGCCCTTTCTTGCCCTGACATTCAATCGGGAGTTTCTGAGCCGGTCAATTGTTTATTTTCTTTGGTTTTTAGAATACGCCCTTTGTCCAGACTCTTGTGCTGAGTTACCATAACACAGCCTAATTACCTGCTGGCTTGAAACTCTAGGACCTTTGCCTGCAGTTCACATGGCTTCCTGTAAATATCTACCTGTGAGAAATGGGTCTTATTTCTGCCTTCAGAGTTAGTGACTTACTGGGAACTTTGCTCAGTGTTATGTGGCAGCCTGGATGGCAGGGGAGTTTGGGGGAGACTGTGTTTGTATATGTACATTATATGTATGACTGAATCCCTTTGCTGTCCGCCTGAAACTATCACAGCATGGTGAGTTGGCTTTACTCCAATATGAAATGAAAAGCTAAAATGGAAAAAAAAAAAGTTGGTGCCTTAGGTGCCTGAAAATGTTCATTAAGAACAAATTAATACCAGCAGCAAAACTCAGAACAGACTTTTAAGGCGTGTATGGTCTTCTTTCTTTAAAGGTAGTTAGCTGTATTTCGAGGTCACTAACAGGTGTGTGACTTAGCCTTACTCGGTCTCAATTAGTTTCAAGCTATGGTGGAGTTAGAGTCTCAAGATGAGATTTTAGAAATGGGTGCTCCATGTCCACTGCCCACCAGACATTTCTGATTCTAATAAAAGGGAGGCCAATGGGCAGGCGGAGGGTGGTGATTCTGGAGGCAGGGACCAGACCTTTAGGGAACTTCAAGGACAAGGAGAAAAGGAGTTTATAAAAGCAGAAGCAGAAATGGGTAAAAAGGCAGGGGGAGAAATCTTACTGAGAAAAGGAGAAAAGAAAGAAATGGAGGAGGAAAAGGGGAGTGGTGGTATCAGGATGGAGTAAAGGAGGAAGATGAGGGTCTGGGAGAAGACTTCTTTGCTCCAGTTTCCTACTGAGACGGAGCAGAAACAAATATTCTAGAACAAAATCACCTGTGCCCAGATGTTCCTGAGATGCTCCATCTGCACGACTCTAAGACCGGCAGAAATTCAAGCCTCTTTATATTCAGGTCTCCCTGACTCCTAAACCCCATTCCTCCAAATCACAAAACTCCTAGATGCAGGAATATTAATAGCTGATGGCTCTTACCTCTGTTTTTCCACATTACTTTTCAAAACTTTGGTTACTAGATAAAGCCCCACTCCCTAAGTGTACTATTTTCCCCATAACTTGTCTGACTTGGGTGTTTTGCCTGTACCATGGAGCATGTGAGATCTTAGTTTCTCGACCAGGGCTCAAACCCTCATCCTTTGTATTGGGAATACAGAGTCTTAACCACTGGACCACCAGGGATGTCCCGACTTCATTTTCTAAGCTAAGACACTCAAAGACCTGTGTCCACTCTCTTTCTTACCTTTTCTTTTAAATTAATTTTTATTGGAGTACAGTCGATTTACAGCGCTGTTAGTCTGTGCTGTACCGCAAAATGAGTCAGCTATACATGCAGATACGTCCACTCTTTTTTAGATTCTCTTTTTCACCTTTAAAGTGTGATTTTAGACAGAATCCACCTTGAGTCTGAGTATTATCTGCCTGGAAAAGAGCATTGATTGATTATATCACAGTGCGCCCTGAGTTCACACACGGGTCAGGGCTCTCCCCTTTCCCGGAAGGTGGGGCACGCGGGGTTTCCAGCTCTCCAAACCAGTAAAGGAGAGAGGTTCCGCTTCTTTACCCAGTATCACTCCTCTCTACCGTTGAGAAACGCAGCACATCATATACTGTCAAAATGAGAGCTATGGGGCACTCTGCTGTGATCTTTCCTTCCTCTCTTTCATCGCACCAGTGGCTGTGCTGGGGGAACCTGTCTGGAATGGAGAACTGATCCACCAATATGAGGAATATGTAATTATGGGAAGGAGGCGCATTGGAAAGCTTCCACAAGGGCTCAGGAGTCATTTGCACATCCTGTTTGTCCTTTGAACTTCAAGAGTGAATGGAATGTTCCAGTGAGGAGAGATCAGCCGGGAAACTTGGGGCTCCCCCTTTGCTAGTTCTTCTTTGAGGAGCTGAGAACCTGCATGATGAGCAAGAGACCTTCTTCTTCTTTTTTTTTTTTTTGCTGTGCTGGGTCTTGGTTGTTTTTCAAGAACTTTCTCTAGTTGCGGGAGTAGGGGTTACTCTCTGCTGGGATGTGCAGGCTTCTCGTTGCAGTGGCTTGTCCTGTTGCTGAGCACGGGCTCTAGGCACATGGGCTTCAGTAGTTGCAGCACGTGGGCTCAGTAGTTGGGTGCACGGGCTTAGTGCTCTGCAGCACGTGGAGTCTTCCCGGACCAGGGATCGAACCTGTGTCCCTTACATTAGCAGGTGANTGGGCTTCAGTAGTTGCAGCACGTGGGCTCAGTAGTTGGGTGCACGGGCTTAGTGCTCTGCAGCACGTGGAGTCTTCCCGGACCAGGGATCGAACCTGTGTCCCCTACATTAGCAGGTGAACTCTTACCCACTGAGCCTGCAGGGAAGTCCGAGAGAGTCCTCTCTTGTTAGTCACCGTTTAATCACTGACTTTTGCCATTTTGCTTTCTTGGTAAAACAGTAGACTTTAAGACTTAAATGTTTTCTGTTGAGTCCCTGTTAATTGTTGGCTCCGTGATGCCCGTAAAGGTTCCACATATCAGGCGCACATACATGGACTTTGCGCAGAATTCACAAAGCTGCCATTGCTGTAGCCCAGCCAGGGGTTAAATTAGTATATTACTGTTGACGTTTGTTTGGGGTTTTTTCCTGTCATCAGACTCTTCTAAGTTTTCAAAATAAATATAAATGGTTTCACTCTGATTCAAAGAGGATTTTCCCCTGCAGCTGATTTTGCTCTAACATACAGCTTAATATGAAGCCTTACATTCTGAACACAGCCTTCAAAGTGGATTAAGATTGTCATGCTTTGGGCATTTCCAAGGCATTAGTTATAGTACATTGCATTAGCTTTACCAGTTGTCTCTCCTGTAATGAAAAGGATAGAAGGATCACCCTCTTGAATAGAAGACCCAAATGCCATCTTTTAACTTATGTGAAGTGTGATGGGGATGGTAATTGAAAGGGTAAAACTATTTCCATTGTAAGGAAGCAATCAAGCATTCTCTAGTTCCCTTAGAAAAGGCAAGCACAGAAATCTGAGAGCTGGAAGCTGAGAGTTCTATTCATACTAGTGATGATAGTAATGATCGCAATCATAATTGTACCAATTATTACCATTTTCCACCCCCTCCCCTTCTCTACAGGCCTTAAGAGAAACAGACCTGTATTTTAAGCTATTAAGTTGACCTCATCTTTAATTCACATTTTTTTTTTTTGTAAGTGGGGGAGCTGCTCAAATGAGCAGCTGTGTAGCACTATATGAAGTGGATTTTTATCAGGCTCCCTGGTGTGTTTATGCAACCAAACATTCCTTGATGCTCAGTGCACTTTATTACATTAGTGATTAGTATCAATGCTTATACACAGGATTGCAGGTGCAAAACTGATACATGCTTTGACTTCTGTTAGCATTTACTGTGTGTCAGGGACTGTGCCAAGTGCTTAGTGTATATAACCTTGCTGATCTGCTACCACAAGCCTGTATTATAGGCGCTGTTGTTAACAGTCTGATCTTTCCCGAGGGCTGACCGAGGCACTGAGACATTAGTTAAAACTTGTTAATAAATGGTGGATCCAAACTTTGAACCCAACCATTCTAGTTCCAGGACCCTTGCACTTAACTGCTAGATCATACTGTCAACAATGCATGAGGAAATCAGGGGGCATTGTAAGTTTTTTAAAACACACTTTTTAATTGATTTTTTGGCTGCACTGTCTTCATCGTTGCCCGCAGGCTTTCTCTAGTTACTGTGAGCAGAGGCTACTCTCACGGGGCATTGGGCTTCTCATTGTAGTGGCTTTTCTTGTGGATTGTGGGCTCTAGGGGCTCAGGCTTCAGTAGTTTCCCTGTGACATGTGGAGTCTTCCCAGACCAGGCTAGAACCTGTGTCCCCTGTATTGGCAGGCAGATTCTTAACCATTGGACCACCAGGCAAGTCCGAGTATTAGAAGCTTACTATAACTGGAAAGTATGCTGTAATTGTCAAGGATATGCAGATATGTCTGCCAGCTTTGAGAATTCATGTCTGCACATACCAATATTGACATGTGATGGATATTAAAAATGCATATTTTTACAAGACAGTTGCCATAACTGTGTAGTATAGGCTTATGAATGAGTTATCAAATCAGGTACCAATTTAGAACCAAGATGCTGACATCGAAGATGGAGGTCATTCCATAACAGAGGAGAGACAGAGCTAACCAGGGGAGAGCACAAGCTCTGACATCATATCGTGATGCCAAAAACTTGGCCTTTGTGCACCGGTACTGCATCGAACCTCTGAAACAGTGTTTTGCGTGAAGTAGCAAAGAGTAGCTTTATTGCTTTGTCAGGCAAAGGGGGATACAGTGGGCTCCTGCCCCTCAGACACTGTGCGTCCCAACCCTGGGTTTGACTCGGTGAGGAGTTTTATAGCAATGGTTCAGGGGTGGAGTTGCTAATAAAGTGTGAATAGAAATAGAGGGAGCACGGATTTAGAGAACAAATGTATGGACATCAAGCAGGGAAAGGCAGGGAGGGGTGAATTGGGAGGTTGGGATTGACCCGTATACACTGCTACACATGGAAGAGAGAACAAGTGCAGGCCTGCTATGTAGCTCGAGAAACTACCCAGTGCTCCGTGCTCATCTAGGGGGAGGGAAATCCAGAAGGGAGGGGTGTGTGTATACGTGTGGCTGGCTGATTCACTTCGCTGTACCGCAGAGACGAGCACAGTGTTGTGAAGCAACTATACCTCAATTAAAAAAAAAAAAATCAGTGTCACTTAGGCACTAAAAAAAAAAATAATAATAATCAGGATGTATGCAGGGTCTGCACTCCTTTAGCCGGCCTCAGATGGCCTCCTCCCTTGTCTCCGTATCCCCCCCCTCAGCCCCCCCATCCCTCCCTTGGCTTTCCCTGATTAGCAGCTGTTGAATCTGCCCTTCGGAACTCAGGGAAGGTCATGGAAGTTGGAGTCTGTTTCCTACCAACAAGAAAGGTGGGACATAGAAAGGCTTCTGTACCCAGGAGTCCCGCACAGTCATGCTTGGTTTTAGTTTGGCAGTTTGAACCCAGTCCAGCTGCTGATTAGCTGTCTTTTTTTTTTTTTTTTGACTGCTCTAGCTCCTCACTGCATGAGGGCTTTCTCTAGTTGCCAGCAAACAGGGACTACTCTCTAGTTGCAATGTGCAGGCTTCTCATCAAGGTGGCTTCTCTTGTGGCAGAGCACGGGTGCGTGGCCTTCAGCAGTTTCGGCTCTCTGGCTTAGTTGCTCCGAGGCACGTGGGATCTTGCTGGCCCAGGGATGAAATCCACGTCCCCTGCATTGATGGGCAGATTCTTAGCCACTGAGCCACAAGGGAAGTCCCTGTATGTCTTTTACACAACCTTTCCAAGCCTCATTCTTTTCTTATTTGAAAATGGGGATAACAACTTCCTCATTGGGGTGATTTGAGGATTAATTGAGATCATGCCTGATTTATAGTAAGTGTGTAGTAAATATTAGCTAGTCTTACTGTGATTGTGTTTGGATTGATACGATTTAAAAGTCTCTCCCCACCTTCAGCATACAACCTGTGTACATAAATTGCTCTTTGTAGCATTTCTCCCTGAGAAAACAGGCAAATTGTTCCTGGAACCTGGGCCAAGCCCTTACCCGTATAAGGTGCTTTGTGCCCATAAAACGGAAAACAAGCTATTTTGACAATGTGCTGTGGGGAGCACTGTTAGTAAAACAGTAACAGGGAGGATGAAGTAGTTTAACATTTACAAGCATGTGGTAACTTCTGTAAATCTAAAACTGGCCTTAAAATAAAGTTTATATATATATATATATATTTTTTTTTTTTTTTTTCACAAAATAGGTGTTACTGTGTTTCTGGACTTACCTGCTCGGTAATTAATAGAATAAGTTCGTTTTTATACCACAATAAACAGGCTATCAAAGGCAGCCAACAGAGAGAGGCACTTCTTGAACCAAGTTCCTTATCTATAACATGTGGGGGTTGGTTTCTTCTAAGTATTTTTTCCGATTTGCAACTCAAATGGAATGGGTAGTCATTTAAGAAGAAGTCATTTAAAGGAAATTAAATTGTGACTTAACGTTGGGCTTATAATCAAGATGGGCAGACATTCTTTGGACGGGAAACCACGGCAGAGGATGGTTATTTTCTGGAGCGCAGGGCAGCTCCAGAGCTCAGGAGGGCCTGGGCTTCCCACACAGGGAAGCTGGCCTGTCTGCAGATCTTTGGAAGAGAGTAGGATGAACTCCTTTCTTGCAGGAATGGTTAGACTGAGGCCCTCACCAGCAACTGAGGAAGAACTGATTAAACTCTATTTCAGGGTGTTTTCTTAAGAGTTGATAGGTAAGCAGCTGTGTTTCCAAGTGGATTCTGGTTCCTTCCTTTAATGGCTCTCCAGAGATCCACAGTCCAAACACACTTACCTAAGAAACCTGAGCTTGTAGTTAATCAGGAATGAATTTTCTGGGTGGAGAGTGTTATCCTCCCAGGTGACTTCTCCTGAGATCTCTTATGTGATGCAGGCTGAGTGTAGTGATGATCTCAGGGAAGGAATGACCAAGGTCAGAGCTGTCCCAAGGAACACTGCGGGGCTGCAAAGGATCGTGTTCTTCAGCCTCCATTTCTCTAGAAGGGCAGGCAATCCCCAGAGAGCGTGTGTGGGAAGCTACCTGGGTACCTCCTCAGACCTCTCCCCTACACCCCCGTCACTGCCCCACCCACCGTATTTTCACTCTCGGACATTCGCTGAGCAGATACACCGTATGGAGCAGTGAGCTTCGAAACAGGATGACAGAAATGAACAGGGCAGAAATCTTGCCTTGATGATGATACAGTCTGAGGGATGTGGGATGTAGAAAATGCATGCCAGTAATTATGACACGGCGTGGAAAAAGAGGTGTTGCAAAACAGTGTGGGTAAAGTGCACCAAGGGTTTTTTAATATACATGTACACAAGTAAGTGAAGTGAAGGTCGTTCAGTCGTGTCTGACTCTTTGCAACCCCATGGCCTATACAGTCCATGGAATTCTCCAAGCCAGAAAACAGGAGTGGGTCGCCTTTCCCTTCTCCAGAGGGTCTTCCCAACTCAGGGATCCAACCCAGGTCTCCCGCATTGCAGGCACGTTCTTCACCAGCTGAGCCACAAGGGAAGCCCGTATACAAGTAAGGATTGATTTAAATGAGTGTGGAGGACATTCTCCAAAAAGAAAAGGAGAAGAAGTCATAAAAGAACAATTAGAAGAACACGTATGGGCTTTTTCCAGAACCTCAGAACCTCTGGGATACTATCAGCCTTCGACCTGCAAGTGCCCTCCAGTGTCATCTGGTCTCAACCTCGCTGCAAGAATGTGGTCAGTCTCTGCTTGCTTACCTCCCCTGATGGGAAACTCACCATTTGTTTTTGGTTGAGCAGTGTCTGGTTACTTAAGGAAGTGGGGAGAATTGCTCGTGTGTGTGTGTGTGTGTGTGTGTGTGTGTGTGTGTGTGTGCAAAAGAGAGACACAGAAAGAAGAAGGACAGAGAGAGGGAAGAAACAAAAGGGGAGAGTGAGAAAGAGGCAGGGAAGGAACCTAGGTTTTCAGTATCCTGGTGGGACCCTTCCTGTAGGACAGTGGGACCATGAGTGCTGACTGGTTGTTCTTTGGTTAAGCTGGGGAGATTTTATTTTAGCGGGGATGAAACCTACTGTCCTGGTTCCAAGGTCCAAGGGTGCAGGGGTGAACTTGCACGGAATGAGATCAAGTGAGCCAGCCTTCAAGAACCTAGACTTTGCCCTGGCTGACAAGATTCAAACCATTGCCTTCCAAAGTCCTGAAAACAAGTTAGATCTACCTTTGGAAGCTAAATTAGAACACAAAGATCACAGAGAACTTACTTTTAAAAGCCTTTAGTGTTTGCTAAGCTACCATTTCAGCAGGTAGTGGCCAGCCTCGTTTTAAGCAAACTAACTTAGTGGAGCCTGGAGTTGTTGTGCGCAGATCCCGCTTAGAGTGTTGGGTGGACAGGTCTCAGTGATGGATGCCTCCAGGTACTTGCAGAGCCCTGCTGACCCACCTGAGATCTACAGGTGGACTTCGTAACAGGTAAGGGGTGTTAAAGAGACACTTGGGTACCAGTTAGGAATTAGGACATCATTCGCTGCAAATGAGAATCTGCTTAGGTGGCCTGAACATGCCAAAGAAAAGTATTTCTTGCAAGCACTTCTAGCAAAGCAGGTTCTGCCAAATACTGGGGACAGAGTTTCTTTTTAAAATGTTGAGAATTCAGTAGGAAGGCCCAAGAAATTGGTATTAGCTTTGTGGTGTGTTTTAGAGAGGGAACAAATAGAAGCTCAGTTAGGAAAGCAGAGCATCTTAGTTTGTAGAATTTCAACCCCAGATATCAATTTATTTACCAGATTGCAAATTAAATGAAAGCCATCACAAAAAATGGCAGCGAGAACCAGTTTGAATAGTGGCTGAAAGTATATTTTTTACAGGAAGTTGAAATAGAGTAATATAGAAGTGTGGAGAAAACACTGGTTTGGGGTTCAGACTACTTGGGTTTGAATCATAGCTTAATACCTAAAGTTAATTTTTCTGGGCTTCGTTTTCCACATCTCTAAAATGGGGAAATTGGCACAACCTCAGGATTTTTGTGAGGCTTAATTGAGAAAAGAGAGTGCCTGGCTCAAGAAGTTTTAGATCAATCTTCAAGTTTTTAGGACATTGGAAGGAACATTTCTAATCTATGCTCAGCCAAAACAGATTTTTCATATGGTTCAAGCCACTGTTATTATATATTTGCTTTGAAATGAAAGGGTATGAACATGTACATTGATTATTTACACACATACTTTTACTAAGTAGTAGTGTTGTTGCAAAGTTGTGTATACATCAAATAATATTTAAAATGCATGAGGGGAATTTCCCACATAAAGGGATTCTCTTTGTGTAAAGCATAAAGGCTTTTCCAAAAGTAAATAAACACTGTTATGTCTTTTGTGCAAATCTGATCATTCATGTGTTGAGATCAGCAAGGTATTTGCGTTTAACTTCTTGCTCTCTGTGGGCTTATAAGAGAATTAGATGCACAAAGAATGTGTGTGGACAAAAGCAGAATGAGTATTTGGACTCCTTAGTACTATTTGTATTTTAATTATTCTTTGAGGTCAAAATACGCTCTCCAGAATAACACTGAAAGCAATTAAGGTAGAATTTGACCAAAAGGTATTTGATTTACAGAAAGCAATTTCCATTTCAGCTATATGACCTTGGTCCAAGGTTGATCTCACCAATTCTTTAGTTTCTCATCTGTGACCGTGGGTGGGACAGGGCAGAGGAAGAATGGACCAGATATTTAATGAGATTGGACTAAGTATCTGATGTTTCTTTCAGGCTTATGATTCTATTGCCTAAGGAAGGTCTATTGCTCATAAAACTTTCCAACAGTCAGACAGAATTAATATGTCTTCTCAAAGTACTAATTTACATCATGGGAGTGGTTGAGGTTATGAGAAATGGAGCCNACCATGAGTGCTGACTGGTTGTTCTTTGGTTAAGCTGGGGAGATTTTATTTTAGCGGGGATGAAACCTACTGTCCTGGTTCCAAGGTCCAAGGGTGCAGGGGTGAACTTGCACGGAATGAGATCAAGTGAGCCAGCCTTCAAGAACCTAGACTTTGCCCTGGCTGACAAGATTCAAACCATTGCCTTCCAAAGTCCTGAAAACAAGTTAGATCTACCTTTGGAAGCTAAATTAGAACACAAAGATCACAGAGAACTTACTTTTAAAAGCCTTTAGTGTTTGCTAAGCTACCATTTCAGCAGGTAGTGGCCAGCCTCGTTTTAAGCAAACTAACTTAGTGGAGCCTGGAGTTGTTGTGCGCAGATCCCGCTTAGAGTGTTGGGTGGACAGGTCTCAGTGATGGATGCCTCCAGGTACTTGCAGAGCCCTGCTGACCCACCTGAGATCTACAGGTGGACTTCGTAACAGGTAAGGGGTGTTAAAGAGACACTTGGGTACCAGTTAGGAATTAGGACATCATTCGCTGCAAATGAGAATCTGCTTAGGTGGCCTGAACATGCCAAAGAAAAGTATTTCTTGCAAGCACTTCTAGCAAAGCAGGTTCTGCCAAATACTGGGGACAGAGTTTCTTTTTAAAATGTTGAGAATTCAGTAGGAAGGCCCAAGAAATTGGTATTAGCTTTGTGGTGTGTTTTAGAGAGGGAACAAATAGAAGCTCAGTTAGGAAAGCAGAGCATCTTAGTTTGTAGAATTTCAACCCCAGATATCAATTTATTTACCAGATTGCAAATTAAATGAAAGCCATCACAAAAAATGGCAGCGAGAACCAGTTTGAATAGTGGCTGAAAGTATATTTTTTACAGGAAGTTGAAATAGAGTAATATAGAAGTGTGGAGAAAACACTGGTTTGGGGTTCAGACTACTTGGGTTTGAATCATAGCTTAATACCTAAAGTTAATTTTTCTGGGCTTCGTTTTCCACATCTCTAAAATGGGGAAATTGGCACAACCTCAGGATTTTTGTGAGGCTTAATTGAGAAAAGAGAGTGCCTGGCTCAAGAAGTTTTAGATCAATCTTCAAGTTTTTAGGACATTGGAAGGAACATTTCTGATCTATGCTCAGCCAAAACAGATTTTTCATATGGTTCAAGCCACTGTTATTATATATTTGCTTTGAAATGAAAGGGTATGAACATGTACATTGATTATTTACACACATACTTTTACTAAGTAGTAGTGTTGTTGCAAAGTTGTGTATACATCAAATAATATTTAAAATGCATGAGGGGAATTTCCCACATAAAGGGATTCTCTTTGTGTAAAGCATAAAGGCTTTTCCAAAAGTAAATAAACACTGTTATGTCTTTTGTGCAAATCTGATCATTCATGTGTTGAGATCAGCAAGGTATTTGCGTTTAACTTCTTGCTCTCTGTGGGCTTATAAGAGAATTAGATGCACAAAGAATGTGTGTGGACAAAAGCAGAATGAGTATTTGGACTCCTTAGTACTATTTGTATTTTAATTATTCTTTGAGGTCAAAATACGCTCTCCAGAATAACACTGAAAGCAATTAAGGTAGAATTTGACCAAAAGGTATTTGATTTACAGAAAGCAATTTCCATTTCAGCTATATGACCTTGGTCCAAGGTTGATCTCACCAATTCTTTAGTTTCTCATCTGTGACCGTGGGTGGGACAGGGCAGAGGAAGAATGGACCAGATATTTAATGAGATTGGACTAAGTATCTGATGTTTCTTTCAGGCTTATGATTCTATTGCCTAAGGAAGGTCTATTGCTCATAAAACTTTCCAACAGTCAGACGGAATTAATATGTCTTCTCAAAGTACTAATTTACATCATGGGAGTGGTTGAGGTTATGAGAAATGGAGCCTCTTTCTTTTCCTAGAAATATAAAGAGATGAGGTCACTCAGCATTCAGTGATGTTTTATGTTCAGGTGGACATCTGATATTCAGCAGGAGGTTTCCTTGTTGAATGTGTCTTATTCGAGTCATTTAAGTTAAAGATAAAAGTGTTCTTACCCATAAGGAAACAGTCTATTTTAATAAATTCTTTTGGTAAAAGAAATGATTTTATTAAATGATGATCATTCCAACTCATATATATATATATGTATTTTGACTGGGCTAGTATCTTCTGAGGGGTCTTAGTTCCCCAACCAGGGATTGAACCTGAGCCCTGTGAAGTGAGAGTCTGGAGTCCTAACCTAACTGGACCTAACCTAACTAGTCCAACTAGTTGCCCCAATTAGTTGGGAGTTGCCCCAACTCATGTTTTTTAAAATCTGTGTTTTCATATACCAGGATTGCTTAAGGTGAAGTAAACCTTTTCAGTTCATAGACTGTGAGAGACTTCAGAGATTACTCAGCATAACCAACTCCCCAATTCCAATTTCAGGGTGTTTAAAATACTGTGCAGTCACTGAATTGAGGTGAATCGGAAGGGCAGTGGTCCAGCATCTCAGCACCTGGAATGGGAGTCGGGGGAAGGCGAGCAACAGAATTGCCACCAGGGGGCAGTTGGGGGCAGAGTACAGCCAGGGTCCAGGCTGGTGGGCCATTCATGAAAAGTGGGAACACTGGAAAGTGTGACTTTCATTTCAAGGCAACAGCTCCCACTAAATGCAGAATTTTACAGGAATGAATTGTTTACACTTGCTCCCTCCTTGCAGAAGGATAAACGACTGGGGCTGCAGTAGGAATGTACTCTATGTACTTGGATTATAGGAGCCATGGCTGAAAAGCCTTCCTGTGTCACAACAAAATAATTCAATTTTTTGTTTGAAGTGATATGTAAAGGCTAGTGTCTCCGTCATGCTTGGCAAACACGCCATTATGTCCCATCAGAACAAACTGGGCAGTTTTTACAGTTTCAGCATCATACCCCAGCATGAGAAGCTACCACGGTTCTGCTCTACCCTGGAAGTGATTTGGAGCCCACTGCTCTAATATCTGGGATTCCCAAGTGGCTCAGTGGGAAAGAACCCACCTGCCAATGCAGGAGATGTGGGTTCCATCCCTGGGTCAGGAAGATCCCTTGGAGAAGGAAATGGCAACCCACTCCAGTATCTTGCCTGGAGAATCCCAGGGACAGAGAGGAGCCTGGTGGGCTATAGCCCACGGGGTCACGAAGAGTGAGACATGACAGAGCAATGGATCACACACGAGCTGCTCCAGCATCTCTACCACTCTGGATCTGCGTTTATTATCTTTGTTTAGTCGCTAAGTCACGTCTGACTGGTTTACAACTGGATGGACTGTGGCCCGCCAGCCTCCTCTGTCCATGGGATCCAGGGTTGTCTGTAAAAGGGGGCTAATTTTCTGATGTAAGGGAGGTGAAATGCCGAGTTCCTGTTGAAAATAAAAGCTTTAAGTGGTTCCTTTAGTGCTTGAACCGGATTGTTTCCTAGACCTGTGGGGCCCTTCTCTTTGAGTGAGTTCAGCCTCCAAGTCTTTGTCTTGGCCTTTGCATGCAAAGAAGCCCTTTATCACCTGTGAAACTTCACCTGCCTGCTATACAACTTTAGTTAACTGTCTGTAACCTCCCTGTGCCTCCTTCTCTAATCTGTAAAATAGAATGAACAGTGGGGGTAAAGTGATGTTTGGGTCAGATCTTTGAAATCTCTGTTCCATCATTCTGGAATTTTGTAATCACCAGGATGTAAACTCCTCAGGGCACAGACTTGGTTATGTGCATACCCAAATTCCCCCACCCTGTTTTCCAGCACTTAGAACATAGTGTGCTCAATTAATCTGTGTTTAAATGGGCAAGAAGGAAGATTTATAGTAGATGTAATCTCTTGTTCTCATCCATCACCTATGATCCAGACTGTTCTTTGTGTGATTCCAAGAATATATCCTGCGCTTTTATACCTCTCTGCCTTTGTGTAGGTGGTCCTTCTGCCTGGAAGCATGCCCCTGCCCTTGCCCTGGTGTAGCTAGAAAACTCCTCTGCTAACCTTCTACCGTCTCCTTCATGAAGTTCTTTCTGGATCAAGCTCTCTCTCCTCTGGGATCACACTGCATTTGNTCTCTTGTTCTCATCCATCACCTATGATCCAGACTGTTCTTTGTGTGATTCCAAGAATATATCCTGCGCTTTTATACCTCTGTGCCTTTGTGTAGGTGGTCCTTCTGCCTGGAAGCATGCCCCTGCCCTTGCCCCGGTGTAGCTAGAAAACTCCTCTGCTAACCTTCTACCTTGGGTAGATACTGTCTCCTTCATGAAGTTCTTTCTGGATCAAGTTCTCTCTCCTCTGGGATCACACTGCATTTGATACATGCCTCTATCAAAGTAGGTTTTCTTACTAAACTGTAGTCCTTAGATTGGTTCTCTGCTCTCCCCGCACCGCCACCTCAAGATTTGAAGCCAGGGTCATCTTTGATAAACATTCAAGAATTATTTTGAGAAATAAATGAACAGTGTTAGAGAAACTTTTCAGAACCGTTTCACAGTACCCAGTGTTATGGTATACTTAGAATCTGGGCATATTAAATACTTTTTGATTGATTTGTTAGATTACCAGGTACACCCCCAAGCTTCAGTTTCTTAGATATAGGCAGAACTCCATTTTAAATGGCAGAATCATAGTCACATTTTGTTCCTCTGAAACATAACATCTACCAACAATAACACACACACACACACATTTTTCCCAGTCTAATTCCAGATCCTTAGAAGAGACTTGAACACAAGGAAAATGCTCAATAACTATTTAAAAATGAATGGGAATGAAAGACACTGCTTTCACCACCTGGTTTCTGGGACTCGTGCTCTCCTTTTGCAGCCTCCGTGTGTTGCCTCACTCCACGCTCTACCACCTGTAGCAGTCACGTTTTATTCCTGCTCTCACCACCACAGAGAACACCAGCGACCCATCACAAAACCTAATGGGATTCTCTCCGTCTTCCTCCTACCTGATTTCGTGACGGCATTTGGCATCACTTACCTTTCTGAAATGTGGTGTAATTTATAGCATAAGTTTTAAAGCACAGAGACCCTGGTTTAAATGTGTGCTCCTCTACCATTTGTTCCCTGTATGAACTTGGGCAAGTCAGGCACCTTTTAAACTCTCTCCCCCTCCTAACATGGAGCTTTTGATATCTGTTTCTCGGGGTGGTTGGGAGGGTCGAATGGGATTTTGTGTGTGAAGCACTTAGCCTGGTGCCGGGCTTGTAGTTGTCATTCAACAAACTCTGGCTCCTGCCCTTTCTTAACTTCTGATTCATCCCGCATTCTTGGTTTTCTTCCAGTCTACATCTCTGAATAAGTCTTTGGAGAACTCTTCTTTTCCTTGCCCATCTCCTCTCATTCCACATTTTTCTCCCAGCCTGTTTCAGATTTTCTCCATCTCTTACCTGCAGTATTTGCCATGCATGCATGTAGTCAATACTCCAAAAATACAGACTGATTGAATGACAGTCTCTGAATTGGCCTCTGTGTGTCCCATCTTTTGCTTCTCCAGTATGTATTTCACACTGTCACCAGAATGGATGTTCCTCAAACACAGGTCCATAACGTCACATCCCCCCCAAAAAAACCCCAGCAAAACCTGAATAGCATCCCTTTGTTTAAAGAATAGAACTAGGGACTTCCCTGGTGGCCCAGTGGTTGAGAATCTGCCTTGCAGTGCAGGGGACGTGGATTCCTCTGGTCGGGGAACTAGGATCCCACATGCCATGGGGCAGCTAAGCCCCCACTCCACAGCTAGAGAGCCTGAACACCACAACTGAGACCTGACACAGCCAAATAAACAAATAAAATATTTAAAAAAAATAAAGACTAGAACTAAACTTTGAATATTCGCCAATCTGACCCTCTTGCTTGTCCTGCCTTGCCTCCTCTATGTATCCTTCCATAAGCTCTGACTTCTCTCTCTATTTTCCAAAACTCCCCAGGGGTTTTCTTTTTCTTCTTCTTCTTCTTTTCAGTCCCCTTACTCAAACAGTTCCTTTACTCCAGAGTGCTCCATTCATCTTTTCTAGTGAAATTCATACTTTATGTCTTAAGTACTAATGCCTCCATGGAGCCTGCCTAGACCACCTTTTTCCCTCTCATTAAAATTGATTTTCTGCTCACACCTGTTTGCACTTATATTTTGCACTTCATTCATTCTGCCTTGCTAGGCTGTATGCTCCAATGTACACACTTTGTCCTTCTTAGCTTGCTGTCTCCCCAGGGCTTACCAAGGAACCTCATGTGGTTCTCTAGCTTAACACAGGCTCTTAAAATTAAACTGAATGGAAAATCAACAGGAGTAGTCGTGTTTCCTAATACAGGTCTTATAACGGAGACTTAATTAGGTACAAAAAGGCCAACATTTATAGCACGCTCACTGTGTGCCAAGCACTATTCTAAGTGCCCTTCGCTGTTCAGAGGCTCACCACAGCTGTAGGAGGGAGACATCATTAATTATCTTGTTTTCTTTTTTAGATAGGAAACAGGGACACAGAGAAATTAAATAACTCACCCCCAATCTAATGGTAAGTGGGGGAAGGGCTGAGAAGAGCAGAGAGCAGCCATGTGAGCTTGTGCCCACGGTCACTAGTTTACAGCACCCACAGTATGTGCGGACCCTTCTGAGGAAGCCAGCAGACCACCCAAAGCAGGCCAGCTGCCTCCCCTGGAATGGATGGGTGGAGTGACTNTCACTGAATTGAGGTGAATCGGAAGGGCAGTGGTCCAGCATCTCAGCACCTGGAATGGGAGTCGGGGGAAGGCGAGCAACGGAATTGCCACCAGGGGGCAGTTGGGGGCAGAGTACAGCCAGGGTCCAGGCTGGTGGGCCGTTCATGAAAAGTGGGAACACTGAAAAGTGTGACTTTCATTTCAAGGCAACAGCTCCCACTAAATGCAGAATTTTACAGGAATGAATTGTTTACACTTGCTCCCTCCTTGCAGAAGGATAAACGACTGGGGCTACAGTAGGAATGTACTCTATGTACTTGGATTATAGGAGCCATGGCTGAAAAGCCTTCCTGTGTCACAACAAAATAATTCAATTTTTTGTTTGAAGTGATATGTAAAGGCTAGTGTCTCCGTCATGCTTGGCAAACACGCCATTATGTCCCATCAGAACAAACTGGGCAGTTTTTACAGTTTCAGCATCATACCCCAGCATGAGAAGCTACCACGGTTCTGCTCTACCCTGGAAGTGATTTGGAGCCCACTGCTCTAATATCTGGGATTCCCAAGTGGCTCAGTGGGAAAGAACCCACCTGCCAATGCAGGAGATGTGGGTTCCATCCCTGGGTCAGGAAGATCCCTTGGAGAAGGAAATGGCAACCCACTCCAGTATCTTGCCTGGAGAATCCCAGGGACAGAGAGGAGCCTGGTGGGCTATAGCCCACGGGGTCACGAAGAGTGAGACATGACAGAGCAATGGATCACACACGAGCTGCTCCAGCATCTCTACCACTCTGGATCTGCGTTTATTATCTTTGTTTAGTCGCTAAGTCACGTCTGACTGGTTTACAACTGGATGGACTGTGGCCCGCCAGCCTCCTCTGTCCATGGGATCCAGGGTTGTCTGTAAAAGGGGGCTAATTTTCTGATGTAAGGGAGGTGAAATGCCGAGTTCCTGTTGAAAATAAAAGCTTTAAGTGGTTCCTTTAGTGCTTGAACCGGATTGTTTCCTAGACCTGTGGGGCCCTTCTCTTTGAGTGAGTTCAGCCTCCAAGTCTTTGTCTTGGCCTTTGCATGCAAAGAAGCCCTTTATCACCTGTGAAACTTCACCCGCCTGCTATACAACTTTAGTTAACTGTCTGTAACCTCCCTGTGCCTCCTTCTCTAATCTGTAAAATAGAATGAACAGTGGGGGTAAAGTGATGTTTGGGTCAGATCTTTGAAATCTCTGTTCCATCATTCTGGAATTTTGTAATCACCAGGATGTAAACTCCTCAGGGCACAGACTTGGTTATGTGCATACCCAAATTCCCCCACCCTGTTTTCCAGCACTTAGAACATAGTGTGCTCAATTAATCTGTGTTTAAATGGGCAAGAAGGAAGATTTATAGTACATGTAATCTCTTGTTCTCATCCATCACCTATGATCCAGACTGTTCTTTGTGTGATTCCAAGAATATATCCTGCGCTTTTATACCTCTGTGCCTTTGTGTAGGTGGTCCTTCTGCCTGGAAGCATGCCCCTGCCCTTGCCCCGGTGTAGCTAGAAAACTCCTCTGCTAACCTTCTACCTTGGGTAGATACTGTCTCCTTCATGAAGTTCTTTCTGGATCAAGTTCTCTCTCCTCTGGGATCACACTGCATTTGATACATGCCTCTGTCAAAGTAGGTTTTCTTACTAAACTGTAGTCCTTAGATTGGTTCTCTGCTCTCCCCGCACCGCCACCTCAAGATTTGAAGCCAGGGTCATCTTTGATAAACATTCAAGAATTATTTTGAGAAATAAATGAACAGTGTTAGAGAAACTTTTCAGAACCGTTTCACAGTACCCAGTGTTATGGTATACTTAGAATCTGGGCATATTAAATACTTTTTGATTGATTTGTTAGATTACCAGGTACACCCCCAAGCTTCAGTTTCTTAGATATAGGCAGAACTCCATTTTAAATGGCAGAATCATAGTCACATTTTGTTCCTCTGAAACATAACATCTACCAACAATAACACACACACACACACATTTTTCCCAGTCTAATTCCAGATCCTTAGAAGAGACTTGAACACAAAGAAAATGCTCAATAACTATTTTAAAATGAATGGGAATGAAAGACACTGCTTTCACCACCTGGTTTCTGGGACTCGTGCTCTCCTTTTGCAGCCTCCGTGTGTTGCCTCACTCCACGCTCTACCACCTGTAGCAGTCACGTTTTATTCCTGCTCTCACCACCACAGAGAACACCAGCGACCCATCACAAAACCTAATGGGATTCTCTCCGTCTTCCTCCTACCTGATTTCGTGACGACATTTGGCATCACTTACCTTTCTGAAATGTGGTGTAATTTATAGCATAAGTTTTAAAGCACAGAGACCCTGGTTTAAATGTGTGCTCCTCTACCATTTGTTCCCTGTATGAACTTGGGCAAGTCAGGCACCTTTTAAACTCTCTCCCCCTCCTAACATGGAGCTTTTGATATCTGTTTCTCGGGGTGGTTGGGAGGGTCGAATGGGATTTTGTGTGTGAAGCACTTAGCCTGGTGCCGGGCTTGTAGTTGTCATTCAACAAACTCTGGCTCCTGCCCTTTCTTAACTTCTGATTCATCCCGCATTCTTGGTTTTCTTCCAGTCTACATCTCTGAATAAGTCTTTGGAGAACTCTTCTTTTCCTTGCCCATCTCCTCTCATTCCACATTTTTCTCCCAGCCTGTTTCAGATTTTCTCCATCTCTTACCTGCAGTATTTGCCATGCATGCATGTAGTCAATACTCCAAAAATACAGACTGATTGAATGACAGTCTCTGAATTGGCCTCTGTGTGTCCCATCTTTTGCTTCTCCAGTATGTATTTCACACTGTCACCAGAATGGATGTTCCTCAAACACAGGTCCATAACGTCACATCCCCCCCAAAAAAACCCCAGCAAAACCTGAATAGCATCCCTTTGTTTAAAGAATAGAACTAGGGACTTCCCTGGTGGCCCAGTGGTTGAGAATCTGCCTTGCAGTGCAGGGGACGTGGATTCCTCTGGTCGGGGAACTAGGATCCCACATGCCATGGGGCAGCTAAGCCCCCACTCCACAGCTAGAGAGCCTGAACACCACAACTGAGACCTGACACAGCCAAATAAACAAATAAAATATTTAAAAAAAATAAAGACTAGAACTAAACTTTGAATATTCGCCAATCTGACCCTCTTGCTTGTCCTGCCTTGCCTCCTCTATGTATCCTTCCATAAGCTCTGACTTCTCTCTCTATTTTCCAAAACTCCCCAGGGGTTTTCTTTTTCTTCTTCTTCTTCTTTTCAGTCCCCTTACTCAAACAGTTCCTTTACTCCAGAGTGCTCCATTCATCTTTTCTAGTGAAATTCATACTTTATGTCTTAAGTACTAATGCCTCCATGGAGCCTGCCTAGACCACCTTTTTCCCTCTCATTAAAATTGATTTTCTGCTCACACCTGTTTGCACTTATATTTTGCACTTCATTCATTCTGCCTTGCTAGGCTGTATGCTCCAATGTACACACTTTGTCCTTCTTAGCTTGCTGTCTCCCCAGGGCTTACCAAGGAACCTCATGTGGTTCTCTAGCTTAACACAGGCTCTTAAAATTAAACTGAATGGAAAATCAACAGGAGTAGTCGTGTTTCCTAATACAGGTCTTATAACGGAGACTTAATTAGGTACAAAAAGGCCAACATTTATAGCACGCTCACTGTGTGCCAAGCACTATTCTAAGTGCCCTTCGCTGTTCAGAGGCTCACCACAGCTGTAGGAGGGAGACATCATTAATTATCTTGTTTTCTTTTTTAGATAGGAAACAGGGACACAGAGAAATTAAATAACTCACCCCCAATCTAATGGTAAGTGGGGGAAGGGCTGAGAAGAGCAGAGAGCAGCCATGTGAGCTTGTGCCCACGGTCACTAGTTTACAGCACCCACAGTATGTGCGGACCCTTCTGAGGAAGCCAGCAGACCACCCAAAGCAGGCCAGCTGCCTCCCCTGGAATGGATGGGTGGAGTGACTACAGGAAGCCTTTTCCAGCCCTGATGTCCTTCGAAGATTTAGAGGACAAGTGATGATGCCTGTCTGAAAAAACAGGGTCAGCCAAGTGTTGTGCAAAAGAGTCTGGTTTGACTCCTAAGTCTTTTGATGAGCAGTTAAACCAGGGAGGCTTATCTGGCGACAGTCCTCCTAGGGTGATGTCATTGCTCACCCTGACCCCCACAGAGGCTGGTGGAAGCACGCCCGTCAACCTTGTGCATTTCCCAGGGCTGAGAGGCCTTGCCAGTGCACAGTCCTTGGGAACTGAAATGGGGAAAGTCCTGAAGCTCTTTCTTTTCTTCAGAAGGAGAAGCCAGGGTGGTCCACTGTGGTTTTATTTAGGTTGTGTTTAGCCAGCATCCTCCAACCCCTGCCAACTACATAGATTGAATGTGGAAACCGCATTGATGGCTTCAGTAGGGAGCTTGTGCATGGGGTGATGAGGTAGGGATTAGAGGAAGGAACAGACTCAAGCCACCGGGGTACAGCTTGATGCTTACTNAGGGCTGAGAGGCCTTGCCAGTGCACAGTCCTTGGGAACTGAAATGGGGAAAGTCCTGAAGCTCTTACTTTTCTTCAGAAGGAGAAGCCAGAGGTGAGGGTGGTCCACTGTGGTTTTATTTAGGTTGTGTTTAGCCAGCATCCTCCAACCCCCGCCAACTACATAGATTGAATGTGGAAACCGCATTGATGGCTTCAGTAGGGAGCTTGTACATGGGGTGATGAGGTAGGGATTAGAGGAAGGAACAGACTCAAGCCACCGGGGGACAGCTTGACGCTTACCGTCTCCAATGCCACCTGTCTCCCCAGTCCCTACTGCCAGCTCCTTGTCCCTCACCACCCTGGTCATTGGTCCCTGTATTTCTGTGTCATGATGCAAGATACAAAAGCTTTCTGTGAGTTTCAGAGAGGTGTTTAGTATCCGGTAATCAGAATGGCTGGAGTCAGAAATCTGTCAGTTCAGATGGACTTTGTTTTAGGCCTAAGTGAATTGTTTTTATTTAAAAGAGAGAGAATCTGAGCTCCACAGATCCATGATGGTTGGGCCTTTACTAGAAAATTCTTCCTTGCCTCTGCCTCTAATCAGGTTCTAGTTACCTTTGGAGCCGTGCAGAGAAAGCTGCCCTGTCACCATCTTTGATCATCCACTGCAGCCCTTACCTGGCCTTCCTCTCGGGAAATATTTATCATCTAACCTGAATCTCCCACCCTGAGTGCTGCACAAACTCATTGCCTCTGTTGTTTATTTATGTGATTTCTTAGTTTCAGCACGTAGGGTCTTTAGTTGTGGCACGTGAACTCTTTAGTCGTGGCGTCAGGGATCTAGTTCCCTGACCAGGGACTGAACCCCGGCCTCTGCAGTGGGAGCACAGAGTCTTAGCCACTGGAGCCACAGGGAAAGTCCCAAACTCATTTTTGCTTGCTCGGTAACGGAAGGAGAGTTTCCGAGTCCCACCCAGCCGTGCTTCATTTTCAGTTTGTTACACTGCTCTCACGGCCTCATCCACAGTTCTATCAGAATTTCCAGTTTCTCTGATGGCAGCAAGTTCCTCTTTGTGAATGCCCACTTCCTGCTTCTTTCTCCATTCCACGGGAGCCCTTGGGTCTGGCTACTCTGATGCCATGCGAGAGAGAGATTCTGTGTGCTCTCCTTGAGGGCGGGGACTGACTGTCTTGTGGCAGCCGTGTTGGAGAGGACACACCTGTACGTGCTCTTGGGAGTTGCCTGCCCTTGGCATCCTTAGGGCTGGAGGGATGTGGGTCTGTGGGGGCCTGCTCCTTCTGTTTCCCACTCACCTGGATGTGCATCTGGGAGGAATCTAGCTCCATAGCTGCTTTGTTTCAGTTAAGTTCCCTCCTGGAAGTTTCCCACTCAATAATGGACTCTGGAGTTTGTGAGTCTCCCAAAGTAATAAGACAGGTGCTGGGTGTCTTGTGTCTGCAGGAAAAGGGAGCCTGAACAGTTGAGAATAAACAACAGTTGCTTGGTAATATGAGCTCCTTTCATTAAAGTCTAGAGGCCTGGCTATGAGCTGGGGGAAGGGAGGCCTGGGTGTTTGGGCACCACCTGTCTGGGAGGCCAGAGGTGAGGGCACCTCTGANAGATAGAGAAACCTGGCGTGCTGCAGTCCAAGGGGCCGCAGAGTTGGACACAACTTAGTGACTGAACAACTGGCTCTAGTATTTTTGGCTACGGTCTCTCTCGCCCCGAGCAAAATGTACTTCCCCCAGATTCCTGGCCTTGGGGAGCCTGTGCAGAGTCTGGATGCCTGGAGCCATGCCCCCCTCCCCAGGTGTCACTGCAGGGCATGGTGGACCCAGGGCCAGATGTCACACGAACTGAAGGGGTGTGTTTTCTCGCAGAGCTCTGGTAGTCCTTAGGAATGTGCTTTCTCCTCAGCTTTGGGACATTTGTGACATGCTCTTGTGACCGTCCTGGCACAGAAACAAGGCATCGGTAGATGTGTATAAGAGACAGCCTCTAACCAGCTTCAGGCGACCCTGGCTCAGGTTCGGGCTTTGTCATGGACCAGTTACTGTGTTTTATCTGCGACCTTGGATATCTTTCTGTGTCTCACTTCAATAAATTACAAAATGAAGGTAATAACATCTGCTAGGGTCACTGGAAGATAAAATATTACGTATTTAAGCTCTTTATGAAAGTGTAAAGGTTACTCTACAAACAGAACACGCAGGACACTGGAGAGAACCCAAAGAAGGACAGACTTCACTCTTCTCTCAATGTGCATAGAGTTTTCACTGTAAGGACGACTGGTAGCTGGAGGGCATTTCATTTTCAAACTAATGTCCCATTTATCATCTTACTTGATAGGGACAAGTAAACAGCTGAAGGTGGCGCAATGAGGAATGTGGTTTTTTAAAAAATATATATATTTTAAATTGAAGGAGAGTTGATTTTGGGGCTTCCCAGGTGGTGATAGTGGTAAAGAACCCGCCTGCCAATGCAGGAGACGTAAGAGACATGGGTTCCATCTCTGGGACGGGAAGATCTCCTGGAGGAGGGCATGGCAGCCCACTCCAGTATTCTTGCGTGGAGAATCCCATGGACAGAGGAGCCTGGAGGGCTGCCATCCATAGGGTCACACAGAGTCGGACACGACTGAAGCGACTTAGCACAGAGTTGATTTACAACGTTGTATTAGTTTCTGGTGGATGTTCTTTGAGAAAGGGTGTTTTTTTTAAATGTTTTAGATGTGGACCATTTTTAAAGTCTTTATTGACTTCGTTACAATATTGCTTCTGTTGTATGTTTTAGTAGTTTTGGCCGAAAGGCATGTGAGATCCTAGCTCCTCAACCAGGGATTGAATCCTCATCTCTAGCATTGGAAGGCAAAGGCTTAACTATTGGACCTAAAACAATAGGGTTTTATTGGGTGACAAGTGCTTGCTTTTCTTGAAGCCAAGAGTGCAGGTGGAGGTGAGCCAGGGCAGTGGTCGAGGGCTTCACTTATCTGCTTTCCAGCCAAGTGAAACACTCACAGATTGAGTGTGGAGGAGGTTTTCCCTCAGGCTGGAAGAGACGTAAATGATCATTCTCCAGGACTGCTGGGCAGAAGGCTTAAATTAAATCTCACAGGAGTTTAGATTTTAATCCAGAATCTCTCGTGGGTGGAAAAGTGGCTGAGGTGTGTGGGAAGAGGAAATTGCCGAGTTTTCTTCCTTTTAAGAGGCGTATGTTTAAATTCAGAGGGCTCACGGTCAACGCCAAAGGGGGCTGCCCTTCCTGGTGAATCTCCCTTTCCCCCAGGTACCCATGGGATCTTTGGCACCTGTCTGTGGAGCCTTCTCTTTTGTTTTGTCTTATTTTTGTGGCTTCCTGGTGAATGGTAGTGACTCACCTTCCTGTTGCCCGCTAAACCCCCAAGACCCGGCTTTCTGACTTCAACAGCCCCTCGACAAGCAGGTTCCTTGAACCGAGAAGTTATTAGATCCCCGGCAGAGCGCTCATCCTTGGAGGAAATCCAAGGCAGAGAGCAACTCCGTGGCTTAGTTCCGGAGCCTGAAGAGTGGAGTGACAGCCCGGCCTCCTTGGCGTTCCCAGAGCCGGATGCAGTGTCCGGCCGCTTGCCCAGCCTGACACCTGATGGCAAGGGATTTCTCCTTTCCGTGACACATCCAGGAGTGAAAATAGAGTCATACTGAGCCCCCTTGAGAGAGTCAGTGATCGGATGTGGAAAAGAGTCAGAACCAAGACAGGCCACTCTTCCAGGAAGACGTTTATGGGTGGTCTGGCTCTGGCCAGGATTTGGAAAAGACCCTGATGCTGGGAAAGATTGAAGGCAGGAGGAGAAGGGGACGACAGATGAGATGGTTGGATGGCATTGTCGACTGAATGAACGTGAACTTGAGCCAACTCTGGGAGACAGTAGATAGAGAAACCTGGCGTGCTGCAGTCCAAGGGGCCGCAGAGTTGGACACAACTTAGTGACTGAACAACTGGCTCTAGTATTTTTGGCTACGGTCTCTCTCGCCCCGAGCAAAATGTACTTCCCCCAGATTCCTGGCCTTGGGGAGCCTGTGCAGAGTCTGGATGCCTGGAGCCATGCCCCCCTCCCCAGGTGTCACTGCAGGGCATGGTGGACCCAGGGCCAGATGTCACA
>SJYW01054547.1:6154-16502 GCA_006410735.1 Raphicerus campestris | reverse complement strand
AATTTGAGTGTATTTTGTGTGTATAATTTATGTGTATAATTTTTAAGAGTATAAATAAATATCTTAAAAGAAACAACAAATTTTTTACCATTATATTTGAATGGGATTATTTTTGGTGATCTTCTTTTCTTCTTTGTGTTTCTCTATAGGTAAGCTTCCTTTTTTTTTCTAATTTTTGACTTGGCAGTGTTTTTTTAATTGGAGGATAATTGCTTTAAAACGTTGTGTTGGTTTCTGCCATGCAACAATGTGAATCAACCATAAGGGTACATATGTCATATGTCACCTTCCTCTTGAATCTCCCCCCAACCTACCACCCCATTCCACCCCTCTAGGCTGTCACAGAATACCAGGCTGAACTGCTTGTATTGTGCTGCCGCTTCCCATCTGCTATATATTTTATGCATGGTATGTATGTCAGTGCTACTCTCTCAATTCTGTTCCACCCTCTCCTTCCCCCACTGTGTCCACAAGTCTGTTCTCTATGCCTGCATCTCTATTCCTTCCCTGAAAATAGGTTCATCAGTACCATTTTTCTAGATTCCATGTATATGCATTAATATATAATATTTGTTTTTCTCTTTCTGACTTATTTCTCTCTGTATAACAGGCTCTAGTTTCACCCACCTCACTAGAACTGACTCAAATTCATTTACGGCTAAGTAATATTCCATCATATGTATGTACCACAGCTTTTTAGTCCATTTATCTGTCGATGGACATCTAGGTTGCTTCCTTGTCTGAGCTATTATAAATAGTGTTGTAATGAACATTGGGGTACATGTGTCTCTGAAAAAGTTTATTTTAATGGTTGTGCTAAATCTACTAGGTTTTCCCATCCTTTTCCATTCCTTGTGATTCAGAAAGAGTTGTTTCTTTCTCCCTCTCAGGTTTTATTTACCATTGCTCTATGCAGAAACAATTATTGACTTCCTACTGTAGGTCAGGCAAATATTATCAACTTCCTACTGTAAGTCAGGCATCCCTCTAGGTACAAAGAACAAAAAAATTTTACTTTCCATTTTATGAATCTTTTTTTCCTATGGATAGAAACAAAAATAATTAACAAAGCAATATTTCAAATAGATTTTAAAAATATGAAGACATTTTAAAAAGCATATTGTAAAGAATAAGTAGAGTTTTAGAAAGGCAAGAGGGAACTTCCTTAGATAGGATGTCTTTTCCTGGCATTGACACTCAAGCTGATATCTGAATGATGAGCAGGAACCAACTCTACATTTACCTAGGTGAAACTCTAGGCAAGTGGAGGAAAGGGTCAGGGTATGGGTCTCAGACCACAGGCCTGGTGTATTCAAGCAAGAGAAAGTCCAAAATGGCTAAGAAGAGTGAAAAAGACCCAGTGAAGGTGACAGAGTCAAATCTTTTCAGTCTTCATGGACCCTGGTTAGGCAGTGAGGTAGAGTATATATCCATGCCCTGACATGCTGTGACATTGATCTACTCAGCCTCCAGACCTTTCCTGGAACTTCTCTCCTTCCAAGGCATGCACCTACCTCAGAAGAACAATTGTAATGGCCTCTAACTCCTTTCCAAAATGTTCACAAATTCATAGATCCCCTCTACCCAAACCTTTTTGTTGAGTCTGCCCACCTTACCACACCCCTTACTTGCTCACAGTAATTTTTGCCTCAGAGATCCACTATCCTTTCCGACAGTTGATTTGTATGCTTCTAACAGTTTTCTACAGATCCTGGCACAGGATTTAGAATATAGAATGGATTCATGTATATGTATGGCTGAATCCCTTGGCTGCTGACCTGAAAATATTACAACATTGTTAATCAGCTATACCTCAATACAAAATGAAGTTTGTTTAAAAAAGAATATAGTGAGCATTCAGTATCTTTTTTGATTAATTAAATTTCTATTTATGTAATTTTCCTCATAACCAAATCTGCTTGTTAACTTCTTCTAGCACATTAAAAAGCACCATAGAGGGCATAGAAGGAACCTACATTAACACAGTAAAGGCCGTATATGATAAGCCTACAGCAAACATTATTCTCAATGGTGAAAAACTTAAAGCATTCCCCCTAAGATCAGGAACAAGACAAGGGTGTCCACTTTCACTACTATTACTCAACATAGTTCTGGAAGTCCTAGCTACAGCAATCAGAGAAGAAAAAGAAATAAAAGGAATCCAGATTGGAAAAGAAGAAGTAAATCTCTCCCTGTGTGCAGATGACATGATACTATACATAGAAAACCCTAAAGATAGTATCAGGAAATTACTAGAGCTAATCAGTGAATTTAGCAAAGTTGCAGGATACAAAATCAATACACAGAAATCACTTGCATTTCTATACTGTAACAATGAAAAATAAGAAAAAGAAATTAAGGAATCAATTCCATTAACCACTGAAACAAAAAGATTTAAGTATCTAGGAATAAGCTTACCTAAGGAGACAAAAGAACCGCATACAGAAAATTATAAGACACTAATGAAAGACATCAAAGATGACATAAATGGAGAGATATTACATGTTCCTGGATAGGAAGAACCAATATTGTGATCATGTCTATACTATTAAATACAATCTACAGATTCAATGCAATCCCTATGAAATTACCAATGGCATTTTTCACTGAACTAGAACAAAAAATTTCACAATTCATATGGAAACACAAAAGACCCCGAATAGCCAAAGTACTTGAGAAAGAAGAATGGAGCTCAAAGAATAAACCTTCCTGACTTCAGATTATACTATAAAATTACAGTCATCAAGACATTATGGTACTGGCACAAAAACTGAAGTATAGCCCCATGGAACAACATAGAAAACCCAGAAATAAACCCAAACACCTATGGTACCTTATTTTTGACAAAGGAGGCAAGAATACACAATGGGGCAAAGACAGTCTCTTCAATAAATGGTGCTGAGAAAACTGGACAGCTACACATAAAAGAATGAAATTAGAAGACTTCCTAACACCATACACAAAGATAAACTCAAATGGAATGAAGACCTAAATGTAAGACCAGAAACTCTAAAATTTTCAGAGGAAAACATAGGCAGAATACTCAATGATATAAATCAAAGCAAGATCCTCTATGACCCATCTCCTAGAGTAATGGAAAGAAAAACAAAAGTAAACAAGTGGGACCTGATTAAACTTAAAAGCTTTTGCACAGCAAAGGAAACTATAAGTAAGATGAAAGGACAACCCTCAGAATGGGAGAAAATAATAGCAAATGAAACAACTGACAAAGGATTTTTTCCAAAATATACAAGCAGCTCATACAACTGAATGCCAAACACCCCAATCAGAAGGTGGGGAAAAGACCTAAACAGACATCTCTCCAAAGGAGACGTACAGATGGCTAACAAACACATGAAAAGATGCTCAACATCGCTCATTATTAGAGAAATGCAAATCAAAACTACAATGATATATCACCTCACATGGGTCAGAAAGGCACTCTTCAAAAAGTCTACAAACAATAAACGCTGGAGAGGGTGTGGAGAAAAGGGAATGATCTTGCACTGTTGATGGGAATGTAAATTGATACAGCCACTATGAAAGACAGTATGAAGATTCCTTAAAAACTAGGAATAAAACCACCATGCTGCTGCTGCTGCTAAGTCACTTCAGTCGTGTCCGACTCTTAGCGACCCCATGGACTGCAGCCTACCAGGCTCCTCCGTCCATGGGATTTTCCAGGCAAGAGTACTGGAGTGGGGTGCCATTGCCTTCTCCAAAACACCATAGGACCCAGCAATCCCACTCCTAGGCATATACCCTGAAGAAACCAAAATTAAAAGAGACACATGTGTCCCATTGTTCATTGCAGCACTATTTACAATAGCTAGAACATGGAAGCAACCTAGATGTCCATTAACAGATGAATGGATAAAGAAGTAGTGGTACATATACACAGTGGAATATTACTCAACCATATGAAGTAATGCATTTGAGTCAGTTCTAATAAGGTGGATGAACCTGGAACCTATTATAGAGAGTGAAGTGAGTCAGAAAGAGAAAGATAAATACCACATTCTAACAGAATATATATATGGAATCTAGAAAAATGGTACTGAAGAATTTATTTACAGGGTAACAATGGAGAAACAGACATAGAGAATAGATTTATGGACATGGGGAGAGGGGAGGAGAAGGTGAGATATATGGAAAGAGTAATATGGAAACTCACATACCATATGTAAAATAGATAGTCAATGGGAATTTGCTGTATGGCTCAGGAAACTCAAAAAGGGGCTCTGTATCAACCTAGAGGGGTGGGATGGGNGTAGGAAAAGGCAACCCACTCCAATATTATTGCCTGGATAGAGGAGCCTTGCAGGCTACAGTCTGACAAGTCACAAAGAGTCAGACATGACTGAGTGACTAAGGACACAAGCTAAATCTCTGGTTTCATTAATTAGTCTCAGGATTGTGTCGGAGGCTCAAAAGACACAAATCTAGAATAAATCTTACATTTTGTAGGAAAATATATACATGAAAGACTCAGATGACTTCAAAATATGATATAAATGCTGGTATGATGTAGAAAGCATGACATATAGGGCTGCAATGAAAAGAGAAGATTTCAGAGCCAAAAGATCTAGGGGTAAAATCCAGGTCTGCCACTTACTAACTAGGTGATCTTGTAAAAGTTTCAAAATCTTTCTAAGATACAATTTCCTTATTTTAAAAATTGAGGTAATAATAATACTTCCATGGTCACCATGTTAAATGGTATAGGTTAACACTTCTAGCAATGGATGACAATGAATGAATAACCCATAAATGAGAATCACGTCAAGTAAGCAAATATAAGCTTCCACTACCAGTGCAAAAGGACATTTATAAATCAACAACAATGGATGAATGTTACCTGCTTGTCTGCTATTATGATGGAGACAGACTCGAGGAATCATTTGTGTATAGCAGGGCTTATTTTTGCAGGATTTAAGAACATTAGAGTACAAGAAAGACCATAAATGCCTCAGCATCAGACATACACAAGTTTGTTAATATCCTATTGAAAATCCAATGGGAGAAAATCTAATGAGATTGAGAAAATTAGATGTGTTTTCATGTTCCTACTTTATTATGCTTCCTAAGATATTTATTAAGGTCTCAAGGGCTTCATTTATTCTCTTCATTATTTACATACATATTATAACTACAAAGATCTAATTAGGTTTGAAACTTGATTTGGACCAATATAATTAACATAGGCTATGCTGTGACCATCTGTGACATTTCTGAGAAAAAATCATGACTAGGTACCTGGAACTATTTTCTTGAGTTCTGTCCTATGGTTCCTGTTTAGGCACACCTGGGAAACCGCAGGAAGAGTCAGATGCTTTTCTCTGTGTCAAAATGACCCACAATTTAATTCAGACTTGACATTTCCCACTTATTATAGTGTTTCCTCAAATCCTGAATACTTGAGATAGATGTCGAATTATCAGAGATACTTATATCCCATAAAAAAAAAAGCAGCAGACTCATAAAGAACAAACTAGTAATTACCAGTGGAGAGAGGGAAGCAGGGAGGGGCAATGCAAGGGCAGAGGAGTAAGGTAAAAGCTATTATGTATAAAATAAGCTGCAAGGATATATTGTACAACACAAGGAATATAGCCAATATTTTATAATAACTATAAATGAAACATAACCTTTAAAAATTTTGACTCAGGACAGCCCTGGTGGTCCAAGGGTTAAGATTTCACCTCCCAATGCAGAGGGTGCAAGTTTGATCCCTGGTCACAGGGATAAGATCCCACATGCCTTGTGGCAAAAAATAATAATAATAATAAAATAAATCAGAGACAGTACTGCAACAAATTCAATAAAAGCTTTAAAAATGGTTCACATCAAAAAATATGGGGAGGGAGGTGGGAGGGGGATTCAGGATTGGGAACTCATGTACACCCGTGGTGGATTTATGTCAATGTATGGCAAAACCAATACAGTATTGTAAAGTAAAATTTTTAAAAAAAATTAGATTAAAAAAATTTTTTAATTGTGAATTATATCCTTCAATTAAAAATAAGTAAATTTTTTAAAATTGTCTCATTATATTATGTAAATATAATGTTGTAGCATATGTTGTACATCAACTATACTTAATTTTTAAATTTCTTAGAATTTTAAATCTTAAAAAGAACCATAGATAACAAAGACAAGCTTCATAAAACTATCAAAGAGCATATAAGAATGCAATTGATGGCTTAAAAACTTAAACATAAGACATGATACCATAAAACTCCTAGAAGAGAACATAGGCAAAATATTTTCTGACATATATCATATCAATACTTTCTTAGGTCAGTCTCTCAAGACAATAGAAATAAAAATGAAAATAAACAAAGAAGAGGGTGAAAAAGTTGGCTTAAAACTCAGCATTCAGAAAACTAAGATCGTGGCATCTGGTCCCATCACCAGAAAACAAGAAAAAAATGAACAACTCAAACCAAAAAAATGAACCAAAGACCTAAAGAGACATTTCTCCAAAAAATATCTACAAATGCCCAATAAGCAAATAGTTGGGGAAACAGTGACACACTTTATTTTGGGGGGCTCAAAAATCACTGCAGATGGTGACTTCAGCCATGAAATTAAAAGAGTGGAAGAAAAGCTATGACCAACTTAGACAGCATAGAAAAAGCAGAGACATTACTTTGCCAACAAAGACCCATCTAGTCAAAGCTATGGTTTCTCCAGTAGTCATGTATGGAAGTGAGAGTTGGACTATAAAGAAAGTTGAGTGCCGAAGAATTTATGCTTTTGAACTATGGTGTTGGAGAAGATTCTTAGAGTCCCTTGGAATGCAATGAGATCAAATCAGTCAATCCTAAAGGAAATCAGTCCTGAATGATCATTGGAAGGACTAACGCTGAAGCTGAAGCTTCAATATTCTGGCCATCTGATGCAAAGAACTGACTCATTGGAAAAAGACCCTGATGCTGGGAAAGATCGAAGGCAAGAAGAGAAAGGGATGACAGAGAATGAGATAGTTGAGTGGCATCACCGACTCAGTGGACATTAGTTTGAGCAAGCTTCAGGAGTGGGTAATAGACAGGGAAGCCTGGCGTGCTACAGTCCATGGGGTCACAAAGAGTCGGACACAACAGAGCAATTGAACTGAACTGAACTGAAACAAAGGTGCCTAGTCAAATTTACAAGCTTCTGCACAACAAAGGAAATCTTAAACAAGTGAAAAGACAAACTACAGAAAGGGAGAAAAGACAAACTACAGAAAGGGAGGAAATAATTGCAAACAATGCAACTAACAAGGGCTTAATTTCCAAAATATACAAACAGCTCATACAACTAGACAACAAGAAAAAAATTAACAACCCAAACAAAAAAAAATGAGCAGAAGACCTAAAGAGACATTTCTCCAAAGAATAAACACAAATGTCCAATAGACACATGAAAAGATCCCAACATCACTAATTATTAGAGAAATGCAAGTCAAAACTACAATAAGGTACTACCTCACATTGCTCAGAATGGCCATCATTAAAAAGTCTACATGTAACAAATGCTGGACAGAGTATGGAGAAAAGGGAACTCTCTTACACAGTTGATGGGAATGTAAGTTGGTGTAGCCACTGTGGAAAATAGTACAGAGTTTTCTTGGAAAACTGAAAATAGAATTATCTTATGATCCAGCAATCCCACTCCTGGGCATATATGTAGACAAAACTATAATTCAAAAGTGTGCATGCACTTCTATGTTCATAACAGCACGAGATGAACATGAGTTTGAGCAAGCTCCAGGAGATGCTGATGGACAGTCTGGCATGTTGCAGTCCATGAGGTCACAAAGAGTCGGACACAACTGAATGACTGAACTGACTGATTCACAATAGCCAAGACAGGTAAACAACTTAAATGTCCATAGACAGAGGCCTGGATTAAAAAAAAAAAAAGTGGTACATGTATACAATGGAATACCACTCAGTCATTAAAAAAAAAAATAGCAAAGTAGTGCCATTTGCAGCAACATGTATACAACTAGAGATTATCACACTAAGTGAAGTAAATCAGAAAGACAAAGAGAAATACCATATGATATCACTTATATGTGAAGTCTAAAATGAACCTGTCTATGAAACAGAAACAAAATCAGGGACATACAGAATAGACTGGGGGTTGCCAAGGGGAAGGCAGGTGGGAGAGGGCAAGAATGGGAATTTGGGGTTAATAGATGTAAACTGGTATGCATAGAATGGATAAACAACAAGGTCTTACTGTATAGCAAAGGGAACTATATTCAATACCTGTGAAAACTACAATGGAAAAGAATGTGAAAAAGAATGTATATGCATGTATAACTGAATCACTTTGCTATACAGCAGTAATTAACACATTATAATTACACTATAGGCACAGTGTGCTCTTCGTGGACGACTCTTTGCAGCCCCATGTACTTCTAGCTCTCCAGGCTCCTCTGCCCATGGAATTTTCCAGGCAACAATACTGGAGCGCCATTTCCTACTCCAGGGGATTTTCATGACCCAGAGGTCAAACCTGTGTCTCTCATATCTCCTGCATTAGCAGGTAGATTCTTTACCACTAGCGACACTATACTTCAATTTAAAAAAAAATAAACTCAAAAAAGAATGCATTTGAAGAGAAAAAGTGTAGAATGAAAATTGAATTGTGTCTGTCTGACTTGACTGTCTGACACAATTCAATTTTCATTCTACACTTTTTCTCTTCAAATAAAAAAAAAAGAAAGAAAGTGTTACAAATACTCTTGGAGCTAATTAAGAAGTATGAAGCATAAAAAACCTAATTGTCTTCATATCCTTCCTTTTATAAAATGAATAAATGTTTTTATTTTCTGTAGTATTTTTAATAAAATCACAGGCTTGATATGGTCAATCCCAGGCACAGAAAATTATTACAGATTATATACAATCTGGGCAGATAGAACAAAAAGTAAAACAAGCAAACAAATGATTTACTATACCTTGTTAAAGGGACGATAATTGCTCTATACAAAGTTATCTTACCAGAGAGAAAACTATGATCTAGATGTATTAATACAAGGTTTGAAAATTTAAAAAATAGTAAGCCCCTTAAAATACTTTCTGCGGGGGCCTCCCTGGTGGTCCGGTGGTTAGGACTCTGGGCTTGCAATGCAGGGGGCCCAGGTTCAATCCCCGATCAGGGAAGTAAGATCCCACATGCCGCACAGCGTGGCCAATAAATAAATAAAATAAAAATTAAAAAAAAAATACTTTCTGAATAAACTCTCAACCTGAAAAAAAAAAANAAAAAAATAAAAATAAAAACTAGAAAAAAAATTGAATTGTGGCATTTTGAGGTCTCTTTATCCAAGGAATTCAATAATTTAAAATACTCCTTTAAGAAAAGAACAATTTCTTGATCAATGACTGATGAAAACAGAGTTAGAAAGGAAAGAAATAATCTATAATAACATGGAAGAAGTTTGTCAAAACTGAGAAGTGGTTTTAATGTTTTATTTTACTTTATTCAACATGCATGTATATAACACTATAGACCAGGAATTGCTTTAAGCACTTTGCACGTGTTAATTTAGTTAATCCTTATCACCTTATAAGTATGAAACGTATGAAAGTACCTTTAGCCATAAGGAACTGCTATTTTTGTAAGTCAATAGCAGTCAAATAGAAATTCCAGATGATTCATTTTACAGATAACAGAATTTAGGGATAAAGAGGTTAAACAATTAATGCATTACTGAAAAAGCAAAGCTAAGTTTTGAATTCATACCGTCTGGCTCAGGAGTCTGCACTTGTAACCATGTCACTGAAAAGAAAAGAGTTACCTAACTCTGAAGAGGCCTCCTCTGGCAGCTCAGTGGTAAAGAATCTGCCTGCCAATTGGGTTTGATCCCTGGGTCAAGAAGATCCCCTGGAGAAAGAAGTGGCAACCCACTCCAATATTCTTGCCTGCAAAATCCCATGGACAGAGGTGCCTGGAAAACTACAGTCCATGGTGTTGCAAAGAGCTGGACACAACTTACACAACTGAGCACAACAACTCTGAGGAATTATAGGTGACTTCACTATAATTAAGACAAGGATTAGCACTAACTGGGTCACTGTCTTTGCCCATTACCTGGTCTCCACTGTTCAAATCCCCAGATGATACAGGAACAAAGATTTTGGAAAAAAAACTGTAGTAGTTACACAGAGAAGGCAATGGCATCCCACTCCAGTACTCTTGCCTGGAGAATCCCAATGGATGGAGGAGCCTGGTAGGCTGCAGTCCATGGGGTCGCTAAGTGTCGGACACGACTGAGCAACTTCACTTTCACTTTTCACTTTCATGCACTGGAGAAGGAAACGGCAACCCACTCCAGTGTTCTTGCCTG
>SJYW01054546.1:0-11039 GCA_006410735.1 Raphicerus campestris | reverse complement strand
AACATGTGTTTGTGCTAAGTCACTTCAGTTGTGTTCCACTCTGCAAGTCTATGGACCATACCCTGCCAAGCTCCTCTGTCCTTGGGGATTCTCCAGGAAGGAATTCTGGAGTTGGTAGTCATGCCTTCCTCCAGGAGATCTTTCCAACCCAGGGTTCAAACTCATGTCTTACATATCCTGCCTTAAGCATAACCATATTAAAATAACTAGGATAATGGTAGGGAAGGGCAACTTGTTTTATTAAAGCAAAAAGTGGCAGGAATGGGGGAAACACATTCAGAGAAAGCTTGAGAGTCTGTTAAGTTTACTAGAAGGAATGATATACAACATAGTAGAGTGAATGTTGACTTTGGAAGCAGACAGTCTTGAGTTTGAAGNTAGGGAAGGGCAACTTGTTTTATTAAAGCAAAAAGTGGCAGGAATGGGGGAAACACATTCAGAGAAGGCTTGAGAGTCTGTTAAGTTTACTAGAAGGAATGATATACAACATAGTAGAGTGAATGTTGACTTTGGAAGCAGACAGTCTTGAGTTTGAAGCTCTGCTACCTAATACTTCACGTCTGCCCATCAATAATTTGCCCTCTCTGAATATTAGATTCCTTGCATGTAAAATGGGATTAATAATACTTATCTTGGAGAGTTATGAGGATTATGGGTTGCATAGACTTATGGGAAAATGATAATACAATATTTGGCCCATGATAGATATTCAGTTCATGGTGACTGTTATTACCAGTCTAGATTGTGAGTCTCTCATATTGTGATGAAGACATGCNAGCTCTGCTACCTAATACTTCACGTCTGCCCATCAATAATTTGCCCTCTCTGAATATTAGATTCCTTGCATGTAAAATGGGGATGGGTTGCATAGACTTATGGGAAAATGATAATACAATATTTGGCCCATGATAGATATTCAGTTCATGGTGATTGTTATTACCAGTCTAGATTGTGAGTCTCTCATATTGTGATGAAGACATGCAGTGAGGGCCTACACATCTCAAAAGGTGACAGGAACAAAAAAATAAGAAAGCAGAACAAATTACCACAGGTGCTATGGTCTGAATGTGTGTGTCCCCCCAAGCACATATGTCCAATATGGTGGTATTAGGAGGTAGGGCCTTTGGGAGGTGCTTAGGTCATGAGGCTGGGACCCTCATGAGAGGTATTCTTGTCCTTAGAAAATAGGCCCCTCAGAGTTCCTTCACTGCTGCCAGTGTGTGAGGCCACAGTGCAGACATGGCCATTTATGAACCAGGAAGTGGGACAGACGTCTCAGCAGACACCAAATCAGCTGGTACACTGTCCTAATCATCTTAGCTTCCAGAACTATGAGAGAGAAATTTCTGTTGTTTACAAGTAACCCAGTCTATGGCATTTTGCTTTAGCAGTCAACATGCACTAAGACAATAGAGAGAAAATCAGCTTACCTCCTCCTCAAGTCCTCGTTCCCTGTTTGCAAGGGGGCAATTCCTGCCCTTTCTCCCTGCAGGTGCTCTAGGGCAAGCCAAAGCATTCCCTAGATTGGTTATTTATAATACAGTACACTGGTTNTTTACAAGTAACCCAGTCTATGGCATTTTGCTTTAGCAGCCAACATGCACTAAGACAATAGAGAGAAAATCAGCTTACCTCCTCCTCAAGTCCTGGTTCCCTGTTTGCAAGGGGGCAATTCCTGCCCTTTCTCCCTGCAGGTGCTCTAGGGCAAGCCAAAGCATTCCCTAGACTGGTTATTTATAATACAGTACTCTGGTTAAAAAAAAAAATTACTACTAACTACCAGTTGTAGCTTATAATTTGGGTAATGTTAAAAATATTTAATAATATTTAATAACTGGGAATTCCCTGGCAATACAATGGTTAGGACTCTGTGCTTCCACTGCTAAGGGCTTGGGTTTGATCCCTAGTCAAGGGACTAAGATCCTGCAAGCTGTGTGGTGCAGCAGAAAAATCAAGACAAAATAAATCAATGGAAAAAACAAGTAGCAGGGCCACCTATGTCTCACACTTCAACAGCCCATATGACCCCCCACTTCCTGTCGTGAAGTCACAGTGGACTCAGACTGTGCCAGTGCTTCCTAACTAACTAAACAGATGTTTTTATATATCAGGAAATGCATGAATAAGAAAGAAAGTGACTCTAACCGTGTGACTTCTTTGCTCAGTGTGGGCTGTTCAGAGTGATATACTCTGAAATGCTCATAATTTTGCTTGGTTTTTACTTTTAAATACTGCTTTCCGTTCCCTGTCAACACACAAAAAAATCCCCAAATCCTTAACAAATAGAGTAAGTGAAATTTTAATCCAGCACCTCAAAGAGTGTTCATGTAGTAACAGGAGGTTTTTCAGCATATGCGGCAAATATTTTTAAGGTACTTAGCAACTTTTACTTTGGCAAATATTTAATTTTAAAAATTGCAGGAGACAAAGAGTAACCAAATATCTAACATTTCAATTTAGTTTCAAGGGTAGCAGTACTTTAAGTAAAATGTAAACTGGGCAAATTTTAAAAAATATTGAGATGAAAACTTGTGTCTAAAGTTTTAGTTGGAGACACTTTAAGTTGGTCTGGGAAGTTTCTAAGAGTCCTTTGACCCTCAGGATGAAGAAGAATTTTTAACAAACTCATACTGTCAGCATTGGAATGGGAAGAAATACAGGAAGGCAAAGCCCAGTTACTGAGTAGAAGTATACTCATGGCATTTCTGAAGACCTGTCAGTCCTGTTCAAAGCCCTTGACTGGTAGGAGTCATGAGGAGTGTACTCGCTGTTGGCCTGTGTTCCTTGAATTATGTTTCCTCACGGCAAACCCAAAGCATGCTGGAAGGCTGGGTTGGTTATGTATTTTAAACCTCAAGTGGCTTTAGACAGCAAAAGAATAACCGAAAACACCACAGAGGATGGCATTTCAGGAAGCATCAGTGCTCGTATCGACGCTGTTGCTGTTTCTCATTTCATGTGTGCTGGAAATGGTTTAAAGGTAGCGAAAACCTCTGGGTTCACTGCCCATTGAGTGGATCATAGTAGTAGAGCTCTCTGTAGGCTGATTCTCAACCTGAACCCAAGGGTTCAGCCAGAGCTGCTTTTTCTCTTCCAGTGCAGGGAGTTAATCACAGTATAACTGGCAGAATTCAGCTCTGAGTCAGCTGTTAGTACAAACTATTACCACGTCTATCAAGGGTCATGTGAACTGCCTGTTTATATATGGAGTAAATACTCTACGTGGACAGCACTAGCTGATGGAAACTGAACTGTACTTGTGCCAAGAAAATAACCACACACACTATAGACAAGTTGGCTTTTTCCTGCTGCTTCTCAGGTTGTGTGAGCTCTGGCAGGAGCCAAAGCCCAGGACAGAGACTGATGATTTGGCCCACCAGCTGTGCTGGGCTGCTTCACAGGGCATATGAGGCAGTTCCAGTTGGCAAACAGCCCCTTCTTTTTAATAAAGCCATTGGCACTTTCCATAGGAAGAAACTGAAGTGGAAAAGAGCTAGTCTTCACTGTGCACTGAGGATGTGAGACTGATGCGCGTGTGTCCTCAGTCACTCAGTCACATTCGATTCTTAGCAACTCCCTGGACTGTAAACCACCAGACTTCTCTGACCACAGGATTCTCCAGGCAAGAACACTAAATTTTCCTGACCCAGGGATCAAGCCTGCGACTTCTCAGCGCAGGCAGATTGAGTCACCAATGCTGGGTCACCAAGAGAGTCCCATCAGACTGATATGTTTATAAAAATATCTTAAGCTGAACATAACTGAGAATATCAACAATGTATTGCAAAAGAAGTATAAGGTATTATCTTCATCACAGAGGTACAGAGGACAAAATTAAATAGTACCCCAAAGACTCCTAGGGTTTCAGGGAACAACCATTACGACTTGGCACCTATGTTGCTAGAACATCTTACGAGCAGGTACAATGCCAAATGAACACATGTGAACAAGAATACTCAGCAAGGAGGAAATGTTNTAAAAAAAAATTACTACTAACTACCAGTTGTAGCTTATAATTTGGGTAATGTTAAAAATATTTAATAATATTTAATAACTGGGAATTCCCTGGCAATACAATGGTTAGGACTCTGTGCTTCCACTGCTAAGGGCTTGGGTTTGATCCCTAGTCAAGGGACTAAGATCCTGCAAGCTGTGTGGTGCAGCAGAAAAATCAAGACAAAATAAATCAATGGAAAAAACAAGTAGCAGGGCCACCTATGTCTCACACTTCAACAGCCCATATGACCCCCCACTTCCTGTCGTGAAGTCACAGTGGACTCAGACTGTGCCAGTGCTTCCTAACTAACTAAACAGATGTTTTTATATATCAGGAAATGCATGAATAAGAAAGAAAGTGACTCTAACCGTGTGACTTCTTTGCTCAGTGTGGGCTGTTCAGAGTGATATACTCTGAAATGCTCATAATTTTGCTTGGTTTTTACTTTTAAATGCTGCTTTCCATTCCCTGTCAACACACAAAAAAATCCCCAAATCCTTAACAAATAGAGTAAGTGAAATTTTAATCCAGCACCTCAAAGAGTGTTCATGTAGTAACAGGAGGTTTTTCAGCATATGCGGCAAATATTTTTAAGGTACTTAGCAACTTTTACTTTGGCAAATATTTAATTTTAAAAATTGCAGGAGACAAAGAGTAACCAAATATCTAACATTTCAATTTAGTTTCAAGGGTAGCAGTACTTTAAGTAAAATGTAAACTGGGCAAATTTTAAAAAATATTGAGATGAAAACTTGTGTCTAAAGTTTTAGTTGGAGACACTTTAAGTTGGTCTGGGAAGTTTCTAAGAGTCCTTTGACCCTCAGGATGAAGAAGAATTTTTAACAAACTCATACTGTCAGCATTGGAATGGGAAGAAATACAGGAAGGCAAAGCCCAGTTACTGAGTAGAAGTATACTCATGGCATTTCTGAAGACCTGTCAGTCCTGTTCAAAGCCCTTGACTGGTAGGAGTCATGAGGAGTGTACTCGCTGTTGGCCTGTGTTCCTTGAATTATGTTTCCTCACGGCAAACCCAAAGCATGCTGGAAGGCTGGGTTGGTTATGTATTTTAAACCCCAAGTGGCTTTAGACAGCAAAAGAATAACCGAAAACACCACAGAGGATGGCATTTCAGGAAGCATCAGTGCTCGTATCGACGCTGTTGCTGTTTCTCATTTCATGTGTGCTGGAAATGGTTTAAAGGTAGCGAAAACCTCTGGGTTCACTGCCCATTGAGTGGATCATAGTAGTAGAGCTCTCTGTAGGCTGATTCTCAACCTGAACCCAAGGGTTCAGCCAGAGCTGCTTTTTCTCTTCCAGTGCAGGGAGTTAATCACAGTATAACTGGCAGAATTCAGCTCTGAGTCAGCTGTTAGTACAAACTATTACCACGTCTATCAAGGGTCATGTGAACTGCCTGTTTATATATGGAGTAAATACTCTACGTGGACAGCACTAGCTGATGGAAACTGAACTGTACTTGTGCCAAGAAAATAACCACACACACTATAGACAAGTTGGCTTTTTCCTGCTGCTTCTCAGGTTGTGTGAGCTCTGGCAGGAGCCAAAGCCCAGGACAGAGACTGATTATTTGGCCCACCAGCTGTGCTGGGCTGCTTCACAGGGCATATGAGGCAGTTCCAGTTGGCAAACAGCCCCTTCTTTTTAATAAAGCCATTGGCACTTTCCATAGGAAGAAACTGAAGTGGAAAAGAGCTAGTCTTCACTGTGCACTGAGGATGTGAGACTGATGCGCGTGTGTCCTCAGTCACTCAGTCACATTCGATTCTTAGCAACTCCCTGGACTGTAAACCACCAGACTTCTCTGACCACAGGATTCTCCAGGCAAGAACACTAAATTTTCCTGACCCAGGGATCAAGCCTGCGACTTCTCAGCGCAGGCAGATTGAGTCACCAATGCTGGGTCACCAAGAGAGTCCCATCAGACTGATATGTTTATAAAAATATCTTAAGCTGAACATAACTGAGAATATCAACAATGTATTGCAAAAGAAGTATAAGGTATTATCTTCATCACAGAGGTACAGAGGACAAAATTAAATAGTACCCCAAAGACTCCTAGGGTTTCAGGGAACAACCATTACGACTTGGCACCTATGTTGCTAGAACATCTTACGAGCAGGTACAATGCCAAATGAACACATGTGAACAAGAATACTCAGCAAGGAGGAAATGTTTATCAGTGAGTATCAGATCTAACAAGAAGAAAGAAAGAACAGCTCCATCTGCTCTGTGGACAGAGCCATCAGGCTGTGAGAGAGCAGATGACTACTGGTGCAAGTCTGGGGTGGGAAGAAAAGATGTCCATCTAGGCCTTTTGAAGCTTGATAAACAAGTATTTCCCAGTGCTTAAGCATGTTTTCCCCACCCATCATCACAATGGAGGGTAATACTGTAAATCAAATCTGTACGCTTTGCAACTCACCAGTCACTGATTATTATTCTCCTGGGCAAGTGAAGAGAGCGGCTAATTGAATGCCTTTTGCATGTATATTATCCCTGAAGACCACATACCTTATTTGATAATTCATAAATTTACAGATACTACAAGGTGGGGAAAGGAAGTTTAGCGTTTGCCAAGAGCAGACAGCTTGGTTTATTTCTACTAACATTGTCTCTCCAGAGTGTTTTTCTGTTTGTATGTCTTTGTGTCTCTCCGTCTTTTTTGGGGGGCAGAACAAACACAACTTTACTGAAGTACAAGTTACATACATTAGATCACACCTACACAAGGCATATGATTTATAAATTTTGTTTATATGTTTATATACATGAAACTATCATTACAGTTAACATAATTAATGTACTCATCACATTCAAGAGCTTCCCTTGTGTTCCTTTGAAATTCCTTCCCTCTCGCTCCTCCCCACCCCTTTTCCTCTTGCCAGGGCAACCACCAGTCTACTTTTTTTGATACCTACAGATTACTTTGCATTTTCTAGAATTTCATATAAATAGAATATTTCAATATGTATTGGGTTGACTAAAAAGTTCATTTGGATATTTTCTCTAGACTATGGAAAAAGCCAGATGAACTTTTGGTCAACCCAATACCTTTTTGTTAATTTCTTTCACTCATTAAGCATATTTTGTGTTTCACCTATATCTGCCATTTATCAACAGCTCATTCTTTTGTATTGTAGAGTGGTAGTCTATCAGGGGTAAAGGACCATTTGTTAATCTATTCATGTATTGATGGTGTTGGGCTTGTTTCTAGTTTCTAGTTTTTTGGCTGTTACAAATAGAGCTATATGAACATTCACATATAAAATGCAGACAGATGCTTTCATTTCTCTTAGGTAAAAATCTAGGAGTGAAATGGCCAAATCATGTGATAGGTGTGTGTTAATTCAAGAAACTGCCACATGGTTTTCCAAAGTGGTTGTACCATTTTACATTTCACAGTGTTATAGATACTGGATATAAGTTTTCAAATTTCATTCATTCCAGTGGATATGCAGTGGTATCTCATTGTGGCTTTAACTTGCATTACTTTATTGATTAATGATGTTGAATATCTTTTCATCTGTTTATTAGCAATCTGCATGACTTCTTTGGAGAGGCGTCCAATTTTTCACCACTAAAATTTTTCCATTGAGTTTTTAGAGATCTTTAGAAACTTCTTCATCAAATATAATCTGCAAATATCTAATCTGTAACATAATCTGCAAAGGTCTAATCTGTAACATCTGTAATATCATAATCTGTAGCATTTTCACTCTTTTAACAGGATTTTTAAGAGAGTTATGTTTTAAGTTTCAGTGAAGTCCACTTAATCAGTTTGTTATTTTATGGATCTTGCTTGTGGAGTCATACCTAGGAAATCTTTGCCTAGCCCAAGGTCACAGAGATTTTCTACTGCATTTCCTCTTTCTCTTCCTTCTCATTCTTTGGTGCCAGGAGCAGAAGTGGTAGAGCTGGTTTCTAGATATTAAGAGATTCCTGTTTCTGCATTGAACTGCTCTGTGCCATATGGCTACTTGCCATTTGGATTTGAAGCATTAGAAAGAGGGTGGGTGCAGGAGCTTGAAAACTTGCTGTGAAACCTTACATTCCAATGAATAAAGAAGTCACTAATTGCTTGCAGAGAACTTATTAAGAAGGTATTCAGTTGGTGTTTCCAAGAAAAAGCAAAAGCAGATTAAAAATTTTTTTTAAGTAGTATTTGAAATGTTAGCCAGTGGCATTTATTATCCAGTGAAACTGGTAAATGGGAAGAACTTTCTTGGCATTTTAATCTTATGATATAATTAAGTTATTATTTCTTTCAATTTGTGCTCTTCTCCCTAATTTGAATTGAGTATTTCTGGAATGTGAGCTTGGCTCATGGCTCAAATTAAACAATGTTGGGGCTAAAGGAATGGTTCTACAGACTCAAAATTAATGGAGTAACAATGCAGGTTTCAGTGTCCCATTTGGTCACAATTTTAAAAAATATTTCCCATGAATGGTATCAACTCTATTTACTGAAACTGCTTTAATTCAAGGCAGACTCTATATGATGTTTTCCTATACATCCTAGTAACCAATATAGAAATGAAACCCTCCTTGAAGCCACTGTTTTCAAAGTAAACCTCGTACTGTGAGTACAAAAGTTACTTGAAATGGCCAAAACTTCCAGAACCATGTTGAATAGTAGTGGTGAAAATGGGCACCCTTGTCTTGTTCCTGACTTTAGGGGAAATACTTTCAATTTTTCATCATTGAGGATAATGTTTGCTGTGGGTTTGTCATATAGAGCTTTTATTATGTTGAGGTATGTTCCTTCTATTCCTGCTTTCTGGAGGGTTTTTTTTTTTTTATCATAAATGGATGTTGAATTTTGTTAAAGGCTTTCTCTGCATCTATTGAGATAATCATATGGCTTTTATTTTTCAATTTGTTAATGTGGTGAATTACATTGATTGATTTGCGGATACTGAAGAATCTTTGCATCCCTGGGATAAAGCCCACTTGGTCATGGTGTAAGATCTTTTTAATGTGCTGTTGGATTCTGATTGCTAGAATTTTGTTAAGGATTTTTGCATCTATGTTCATCAGTGATTTTTTGGCCTGTAATTTTCTTTTTTTGTGGCATCTTTGTCAGGTTTTGGTATTAGGGTGATGGTGGCCTCATAGAATGAGTTTGGAATTTTCCCTTCTTCTGCAATTTTCTGGAAGAGTTTGAGTAGGATAGGTGTTAGCTCTTCTAAGCCACAGTCATCACGACAGTATGGTACTGGCACAAAGACAGAAATATAGATCAATGGAACAAAATAGAAAGCCCTGAGATAAATCCACACACTTATGGATACCTTATCTTCGACAAAGGAGGCAAGAACATACAATGGAGTAAAGACAGTCTCTTTAACAGGTGGTGCTGGGAAAACTGGTCAACCACTTGTAAAAGAATGAAACTAGATCACTTTCTAACTCCACACACAAAAATAAACTCAAAATGGATTAAAGATCTAAACGTAAGACCAGAAACTATAAAACTCCTTGAGGAGAACATAGGCAAAACACTCTCCGACATACATCACAGCAGGATCCTCTATGATCCACCTCCCAGTAAACTGGAAATAAAAGCGAAAATAAACAAATGGGATCTAATTAAAATTAAAAGCTTCTGCACAACAAAGGAAACTATAAGTAAGGTGAAAAGACAGCCTTCTGAATGGGAGAAAACAATAGCAAATGAAGCAACTGACAAACAACTAATCTCAAAGATTTACAAGCAACTTATGCAGCTCAATTCCAGAAAAATAAACGATCCAATCAAAAAATGGGCCAAAGAACTAAACAGACATTTCTCCAAAGAAGACATACAGATGGCTAACAAACACATGAAAAGATGCTCAACATCACTCATTATCAGAGAAATGCAAATCAAAACCACAATGAGGTACCATTTCACACCAGTCAGAATGGCTGCGATCCAAAAGTCTACAAGTAATAAATGCTGGAGAGGGTGTGGAGAAAAGGGAACCCTCTTACACTGTTGGTGGGAATGCAAACTAATACAGCCATTATGGAGAACAGTGTGGCGATTCCTTAAAAAACTGGAAATAGAACTGCCTTATGACCCAGCAATCCCACTGCTGGGCATACACACTGAGGAAACCAGAATTGAAAGAGACATGTGTACACCAATGTTCATCGCAGCACTGTTCATAATAGCCAGGACATGGAAGCAACCTAGATGTCCATCAGCAGATGAATGGATAAGAAAGCAGTGGTACATATACACAGTGGAGTATTACTCAGCCATTAAAAAGAATACATTTGAGTCAGTTCTAATGAGTTGGATGAAACTGGAGCCGATTATATAGAGTGAAGTAAGCCAGAAAGAAAAACACCAGTACAGTATACTAACGCATATATATGGAATTTAGAAAGATGATAAAGCTAACCCTGTATGTGAGACAGCAAAAGAGACACAGATGTACAGAACAGTCTTTTGGACTCTGTGGGAGAGGAAGAGGGTGGGATGATTTGGGAGAATGGCATTGAATGTATAATATAAGAAATGAATCGCCAGTCTAGGTTCGAGGCAGGATACAGGATGCTTGAGACTGGTGCACTGGGATGACCCAGAGAGATGGTATGGGGAGGGAGGTGGGAGGGGGGTTCAGAATTGGAAACACCTGGTGGATTCATGTTGATGTATGGCAAAACCAATACAGTATTGTAAAGTAAAATAAAAGATTACTTGAAATGTTTCCATTTAGTTAATTTAATTCTTATACAGCAGATAATCTATAAGAGTTGCTTAGTTAACACCATGTGATTGTTTTACTGGATATTTGTTCTGATGTTGTTATAGGTATTGCTTATTACTTTTGAGATCACTTTGCAAAAGTCATGGATTTCCTGCATTCTGAAGTTTAGATTTAATTTTTACATTTTTGCACCGAGGAGGATGCATATCTCTCGAGCTGGTTAAAATAGTTTAAAATGCAGTCAGAAAAGTTGTTTTGCATTGGCAATGTAAAAGCTGAAGGATTTGGAAATGTTCATGTAGGAGGGAGGGAGGGTTGAA
>SJYW01054543.1:0-11973 GCA_006410735.1 Raphicerus campestris | reverse complement strand
GAGGAGAAGGGGACGACAGAGAATGAGATGGCTGGATGGCATCACTGACTCGATGGACGTGAGTCTGAGTGAACTCTGGAAGTTGGTGATGGACAGGGAAGCCTGGCGTGCTGCGATTCATGGGCTCGCAAAGAGTTGGACACAACTGAGTGACTGAACTGAACTGAGAGCTTTCTAGATAATCAGAAAACTCCCTTTGTGCTCAATATAAACAGTCATTTCTAATGCTTATGGATATGAACCCTGACTAATACAGATATAAACAGCAGACATGACTCTTGCTTGGAGTCATATTGGGGAACTCAAGTTCCTTGTTTTAAATATAGCATGAACTCAACCTAGGAAAATTCTCTCTGGCACTAGAGCCATTAAATCTGACAATCAGGAAACAAGCATTAAGGGTCACAGACATAACACAGCAGGAACTACTAAAATGAAAGGCAGATTCCACTGTTAATCCAGTGGATAGAATGACCTTCTGTGATCCTCTCACTGGGATTGGATAGAATCATAGATGACTTTCAAACTTTAGGCTGTGTAAGAGTCACTTTGGAAGGCTTGCTTTAAAAACGCAGTGCCCCAATTGTCCTTTCAGAAATGCTAATCTACAATTTCTATTGGGAAATTGGGAAATTTTGGAGCAAAGGAGAAATAAGTATTGCCTATGAAAGGATTCAATTACTTAGGAAACGTAGCAAATCAACATATGTTATATTCAAACTGTACTGAGCCTGCTAGGATTCAATTTTGTAGACTTAGGAAAAGTAACAAAATGGATAGATAGCAAAACTATAAACAGGGTAAGCAGTTCTGCCTTCCCTCTCTAGAAAAGTACATGGGTCATTGGCCAGGCTTGGCATCACTGTGCCTCTCAATGTGACCATTTCACCAACTGCAATGATTTTAATGTCTATAGATGTGGACATTTAAAAAAATAAGGTCCCAAAACATGTATCAGTTATTTTATCAGGTACTCAACCAAACAAGCAGCAATTTGTCCCAAACTTTCAAAAGAGAATGCCACATTGGATTTATCAAGAGACCTTGTTAAGAATTTTCAGGGTTATTTTGCTAACAGTGTCCCTAAGATGAAAGTGCTAGTAGCCCAGTTATGTCTGACATTGCGTTCCTATGGACTGTAACCTGCCAGGCTCCTTTGTCCATGGAATTCTCCAGGCAAGAATATGGGAGTAGGTTGCCATTCCCTGCTCTTATTAAGCCCAGCGTTGACAGAGGCAATATAGTGTAAAGCAGGGGTTAAATGCCTTTATTTTGGAGCCAGATTGAGTGAGTTCAAATTCTTGCTCTAGCAGTTATTAACTGTGTGACTTTGGGCAAGTTGCTTACCCCTCCATGCTCAGCTTCCTCACCTGTAAAATAATAGTTTCTCTTTCACAAGGAGGGACTCTGGGTTACAGACTGCAAAACCAACCACAGGTAAATCTTGGTACAGATAAAGGATAGAGTCCTTCCTTACTTTTCTCCACTTCCCAAGGCCAGAGTCCTGCAGTAGTGCACTGGACTAATGTTACACTGAAATTCAAGCCAAGTGAAAGCACAGCATATACTGGAAAAATAGCTGCCCTGGTTTCACTTGGCAACCACTGTGGCTATAAGCAAAGCCACAGTTGCAAGATTCCATGTGTAGGCTGAAAAAAGTCAGTCAAGTCTTTTATTTAAAAAAAAAATTATTTAATTGGAAGTTAATTACTTTACAATATTGTATTGGTTTTGCCATACATCAACATGAATCCACCACAGGTATACACGTGTTCCCCATCCTGAACCCCCCTCCTTCCTCCCTTGCCGTACCATCCCTCTGGGTCATCTCAGTGCACCAGCCCCAAGCATCCAGTATCATGCATTGAACCTGGACTGGCTATTCATTTCATATATGATATTATACTTGTTTCAATGCCATTCTCCCAAATCATCCCAAATCATCACCCTCATCCTCTCCTACAGGGTCCAAAAGACTGTTCTATACATCTGTGTCTCTTTTGCTGTCTCACATACAGGGTTATCATTACCATCTTTCTAAATTCCACATATATGCATTAGTATACTGTATTGGTGTTTTTCTTTCTGGCTTGCTTCACTGTGTATAATAGGCTGCAGTTTTATCCACCTCATTAGAACTGATTCAAATGTATTTTTTTAATGGCTGAGTAATACTCCATTATGTATATGTACCACAGCTTTCTTATCCATTCATCTGCTGATGGACATCTAGGTTGCTTCCATGTCCTGGCTATTATAAACAGTGCTGCGATGAACACTGGGGTACACGTGTCTCTTTCTATTCTGGTTTCCTCCATGTGTGTGCTCAGCAGTGGGATTGCTGGGTCATAAGGCAGTTCTATTTCCAATTTTTAAGGAATCTCCACACTGTTCTCCATAGCGGCTGTACTAGTTTACATTCCCACCAACAGTGTAAGAGGGTTCCCTTCTCTCCACACCCTCTCCAGCATTTATTGCTTGTAGGCTTTTGGATCGCAGCCATTCTGACTGGTGTGAAATGGTACCTCATGTTTTGATTTGCATTTCTCTGATAATGAGTGAGGCTGAGCATCTTTTCATGTGTTTGTTAGGACATTTCTTCTTTGGAGAAATGTCCACCAGAAAATTACTAGAGCTAATCAATGAATATAGTAAAGTTGCAGGATATAAAATCAATACAAAGAAATCCCTTGCATTCCTATACACTAATAATGAGAAAATAGAAAGAGAAATTAAGGAAACAATCCCATTCACCATTGCAACGAGAAGAATAAAATTACTTAGGAATATATCTACCCAAAGAAACTAAAGACCTATATATAGAAAACTATAAAACACTGGTGAAANTGTATTGGTTTTGCCATACATCAACATGAATCCACCACAGGTATACACGTGTTCCCCATCCTGAACCCCCCTCCTTCCTCCCTTGCCGTACCATCCCTCTGGGTCATCTCAGTGCACCAGCCCCAAGCATCCAGTATCATGCATTGAACCTGGACTGGCTATTCATTTCATATATGATATTATACTTGTTTCAATGCCATTCTCCCAAATCATCCCAAATCATCACCCTCATCCTCTCCTACAGGGTCCAAAAGACTGTTCTATACATCTGTGTCTCTTTTGCTGTCTCACATACAGGGTTATCATTACCATCTTTCTAAATTCCACATATATGCATTAGTATACTGTATTGGTGTTTTTCTTTCTGGCTTGCTTCACTGTGTATAATAGGCTGCAGTTTTATCCACCTCATTAGAACTGATTCAAATGTATTTTTTTAATGGCTGAGTAATACTCCATTATGTATATGTACCACAGCTTTCTTATCCATTCATCTGCTGATGGACATCTAGGTTGCTTCCATGTCCTGGCTATTATAAACAGTGCTGCGATGAACACTGGGGTACACGTGTCTCTTTCTATTCTGGTTTCCTCCATGTGTGTGCTCAGCAGTGGGATTGCTGGGTCATAAGGCAGTTCTATTTCCAATTTTTAAGGAATCTCCACACTGTTCTCCATAGCGGCTGTACTAGTTTACATTCCCACCAACAGTGTAAGAGGGTTCCCTTCTCTCCACACCCTCTCCAGCATTTATTGCTTGTAGGCTTTTGGATCGCAGCCATTCTGACTGGTGTGAAATGGTACCTCATGTTTTGATTTGCATTTCTCTGATAATGAGTGAGGCTGAGCATCTTTTCATGTGTTTGTTAGGACATTTCTTCTTTGGAGAAATGTCCACCAGAAAATTACTAGAGCTAATCAATGAATATAGTAAAGTTGCAGGATATAAAATCAATACAAAGAAATCCCTTGCATTCCTATACACTAATAATGAGAAAATAGAAAGAGAAATTAAGGAAACAATCCCATTCACCATTGCAACGAGAAGAATAAAATTACTTAGGAATATATCTACCCAAAGAAACTAAAGACCTATATATAGAAAACTATAAAACACTGGTGAAAGAAATCAAAGAGGACACTAATAGATGGAGAAATATATCATGTTCATGGATTGGAAGAATCAATATAGTGCAAATGAGTATAATACCCAAAGCAATTTATATATTCAATGCAATCCCTATCAAGCTACCAATGGTATTTTTCACAAAACTTGAACAAATAACTTCACAATTTGTACAGAAATACAAAAAAACCCTCGAATAGCCAAAGAAATCTTGAGAAAGAAGAATGGAACTGGAGGAATCAACCTGCCTGACTTCAGGCTCTACTACAAAGCCACAGTCATCAAGACAGTACGGTACTGGCACAAAGACAGAAATATAGATCAATGGAACGAAATAGAAAGCCCAGAGATAAATCCACACACCTATGGACACCTTATCTTTGACAAAGGAGGCAAGAATATACAATGGATTAAAGACAATTTCTTTAACAAGTAGTTCTGGGAAAACTGGTCAGCCACTTGTAAAAGAATGAAACTAGAACACTTTCTAACACCATACACAAAAATAAACTCAAAATGGATTAAAGATCTAAACGTAAGACCAAAAACTATAAAACTCCTAGAGGAGAACATAGGCAAAACACTCTCTGACATAAATCACAGCAGGATCCTCTATGACCCACCTCCCAGAGTAATGGAAATAAAAGCAAAAGTAAACAAATGGACCTAATTAAACTTAAAAGCTTCTGCACAACAAAGGAAACTATAAGCAAGATGAAAAGATAGCCTTCAGAATAGGATAAAATAATAGCAAATGAAGCAACTGACAAACAACTAATCTCAAAAATATACAAGCAACTCCTGCAGCTCAATTCCAGAAAAATAAATGACCCAATCAAAAACTGGGCCAAAGTTAAGTCTTTTAGATACTGAATTATCACAGTAAGAATCATGAAGTTGGGTTAAAACTGGAAGCCTTCCTTGACCACCAACCTAGGCTGGATCCCCTAGTCATATACTCTCTAGGGGTCCTCTAATTCTCCATGGTAAGACTTACCAAAATTTTATTTATATAATATTTAATGTCTATCACTCCTTTGTCTCTGATATCACTGAGGCCCAATGCCCCAGAATATAACTCCATGGGGACCCTTCCACTCCTACTCACCAATATTTAACATAGTGCTTTGAGTATTTCAGGCATTTGATAAATATTTACTGAATAAATGAATGTGTGAATGACAATCATATACATACATTTAAGATATTCTCTATTTTTAAAGTGTGGGCTATTCGTAAGGAAAGGGACCAATATCCATTTCCATATTGTCAGTTTTAAAGTCAGCCATATGCTCCACCATACTAAGTGTTCACCCATTCATCTGAACTCAACACTTCTCGAGCACTATCATGTGCTACATTGCTCAGGATACAGAGATGTTCTTGATGAGTCATCCTCCTCTACATCTCCTTTCCCTAACAAATACACAGGAAGGGGAACTTCATATTATCCTTTTATTAAACAAGCACTTTTCAATTGATTGTTATATGCTCTCTTAAGTATCTCTAGTTCTGTATTTCATTTGGTGCCTTCTTTCTGGTGGTCAGGGAAGGTTTCCAGTTTTAACCCAAGTCATTCTTACTGTGATGATTTGGTATCTAAAAGGTATAGACAAGAATCTGTACTCTCTTCATTATGCATTGTATGGCTTTGCCAGTGAACAATTATTCATTTGCTGTATAAATATAAATGAGTCTCCTGGGTGAGATACCCAAGTCTGAGGCAATGATATGTTCTTGTCTACAGACCAGATAACACTGCTGTTACAGACCTCAAAATCTTACTTACTCAAATGTATTTGTTACTGTCCCAAGTTTTTTGTAAGTTCAATGTCTCTCCAGAGCAGCTCTCTTCTAAGTACCAGTGATCTGATCATTTCCATCTTGTGGCCCTGCTGTCTCAGTATTTAGCCTGCAAGGATGCCATGTCAGGGGAGTAGAGACAATGAAGAACCCACAGTGCTCCTCTATTCTTTAGTCTAGAGAGACATTCTATCTAGAGTTCATTGATCAGAAAGAGTAACGTGTCCCTATCTAACTATAATAGATCCAGGAAGGAGAGGTGAAACGGATATGGTTAATTGCTAAAAATTTCTACCACATTGTTGTACTATACTCTTATCAGAAGCAATCTCAATCTGTAAACTCTGAGATAATAGAAGGCCACTAAACTAGATGTTAGGGAGTATCTTCCATTTCACTAATTTTTAATAAGGGAGGCTGAGGCTTAAAGATAATTCGTGATTTCAGAACTATTTAGCAGAAATACCAGAACTGGTGATTAGGCACCCAGAACCCCTATCCAGCATATTTTCCCCACTGCACAATGATCCTCTCACAACACAATCCACATGGCATTCTATGTGGCCTCCCCATCAGTAGGAGGCTGCAGAATCAGAGAAAAACAGAGCCTTCACAGTTCAACCAGAACCAACTGTCTCATGTCAGCTGATTAAATGGATTACAGCCATCTATCTATTGAAATTCCATTTCCTTAGACTTCCATTTTCAATATGGTTATGTTATTTTCAATGAGAAATTCAGTAGGCAGGAACTAAATTTGTTGAGCCCTGAGGCCTGGATTTTAAATTTTTATTAAGTNATGATGGCTACTCCATTTCTTCTAAGGGATTCCTGCCCGCAGTAGTAGATATAATGGTCATCTGAGTTAAATTCACCCATTCCAGTCCATTTTAGTTCACTGATTCCTAGAATGTCTCCATTCACTCTTGCCATCTCCTGTTTGACCACTTCCAATTTGCCTTGATTCATGGACCTACCATTCCAGGTTCCTATGCAATATTGCTCTTTACAGCATTAGATCTTGCTTCTATCATCAATCACACCCACAACTTGGTATTGTTTTTGCTTTGGCTCCTTCCCTTCATTCTTTCTGGAGTGATTTCTCCACTGATCTCCAGTAGCATATTGAGCTCCTACCGACCTGGGGAGTTCCTCTGTCAGTATCCTATCATTTTGCCTTTTCATACTGGTCATGGGGTTCTCAAGGCAAGAATACTGAAGTGGTTTTCCATTCCCTTCTCCAGTGGACCACATTCTGTCTGAGCCCCAGGGAAACCAAATTCCACAAAACAGTTCCAGAAAGTGTTTCAGGCTAACTTTACCATTGAAACAAAACTGTGAGTCTTACAGCTATTTATTACCTTTGCTATTTTTATTCCTCTTGCCTGATAACAGTTGTTTGTTCTTTTGTTCCCTTAAGATCCTTATTGCTGAGATATGTTCAAGGGCAAGCATTGTGGCCAGGCTTAGGTCACAAAGCGGCTTAGGCCTAAAGTGGTTTCTCTTGTGTCAAATAGCTACATCTGGTTCACTTCCTTCAGGGCCCCCACCCTATCTGCTTACAAGGACGGGATGCTTTGGGAGCTCTCTTCTCAGAGCTTGATAGTAGCTGGATCACACCCCATCAATGTTCAGAGCAGCTCCAGTCTTGTTTTTGACCCGTATTTGCCCCAAGTTGGTCCACACTTTATCAAGGTTGACAATCTGGGCAGAAGTTCTGATTCCTTTCTCAGGTGGTGACGTCTCATTCCAACTTTCCCAAAGTGAGCTGGGTGATATTCATCAAGGCTGATTGTGTGGTGACGAATGCCATCCATATTACCCAGAGCTCCCGGTCCTTCTGATGTTTGATGATGCACCGTGGCCATGACTCACATGGACCCTAAGTTTCTGGGTCTTCCTCGTCAGGATGGCATGTCAGTGGCTGAGATGAAAGAGGGAGCCTTCTGTTTGTATTAACAAGAGTAGGCAACCACTACTATCCTTAAAGAGTTTCCCAGGTGATACAGTCAGAGAAGGCAATGGCACCCCACTCCAATACTCTTGCCTGGAAAATCCCATGGACGGAGGAGCCTGGGTGGGCTGCAGTCCATGGGGTCTCGAAGAGTCGGACACCACTGAGCGACTTCACTTTCACTTTTATGCATTGGAGAAGGAAGTGGCAACCCACTCCAGTGTTCTTGCCTGGAGAATCTCAGGGATGGCAGAGCCTGGTGGGCTGCTGTCTGTGGGGTCGCACAGAGTTGGACATGACTGAAGCGACTTAGCAGCAGCAGCAGCAGCAGCAGCAGCAGGTGATACAGTGATAAAGAATCTGCCTACCAGTGCAGGAGACATCGGAGACTAGGCTCAATCTCTGGGTCTGGAAGATCTCCTGGAGGAGGAAATGGCAACCCACCCACTCCAGTATTCTTGCCTGGAAAATTCCATGGACAAAGGAGCCTGGCAGGCTACAGTCCATGGGGTCGCAGAGTTGGATATGACTGAGCACATGTACACACTATCCTTAAAAGGTCTTAGAAGTGGCCTTTTTTTTTTTTTGGTCCTCCACCCTCTGGGGGGCTTGCAGGATCTTAGTTCCCTGACTATGGATTAAACATAGGCCCACAGCAATGAAAGCTTGGAGTCCTAACCACTGGACCGCCAGGGAATTCCCAGATTCTGCCTGTAAGGTTTAAAACGTACAGATAAGCAAGAATAAAATACCATTCTGAAATCCTGAGCTTTCGAATGGCATGTTTGATGTTATGTGGACTGTACACCCGGGCCCTTGAAATATGTCCTGGTTTGTTCTCCCTGGATGGATGGTCCCCAAGTCTGGTCATCTTCTCATCTCCTGTTGGAGCACCTTTGTCCCCGCCTTCTGCCTACCGCCTTACGTGGCAGGTTCCTCTCATACCCGTGACAGCAAGTCCTCTTGCATGAGTCACTGGGTAGCTGCTTTTCTATACTCTGAGGGCAAGAAAAGAAGGCTTCTTTCCCCTGTGTGAATTACTCTTCTGGCAAAGTGCTGCCCAAGGGCACGCGTGTGCTCTCTCCACTTCTCCCCATCACTGGTTCCCGGCCCCTCACCCACTCAGAGCCTTGTCGTGCTCAGAAGGGTGTCTTGCACGTCGGGCAGCCTTCTCCATGTCAACATCCCTTTAGTGAGAAAAAGAATTACTAGTAGGAAGTGGTGATGTTAACTCTTACACACAAGGGACACTGAGGTTTGTTTGCTTGTTTGTTAATACTTATTTGCTGTGCCGGGTTTTGGTTATGGCACACAGGATCTTCTCTCCACTGTGGCAGGCAGGGTCTAGTTCCCTGACCAGAGCTGGAACCTAGGCCCCCTGCGTCGGGAGTGCGGAGTCTTAGCCACTGGACCACCAGGGAAGTCCAAGTGTCACTGAAATTGAAGTAATTGGGACCAGAGGCATTTGTGGAAAGGGGAAGCATTAACGTCTTCATACTTGCCAGCTGTTAAATGTTCACAAAGCTCAAAGGCTCCTGCTTCCTGCACATACAGGACACTTCATTTTGAAGTGCATCTTTTCAACTCGATCTATTTTTCAGTACTTAAATTTCAGAGCTGTTTTAAAATGTGGAAACATTCAAGACGGGTCTGAGCTGTTTTATGTTGGGAACGCTTTTGCTGTCACTTTGAAATGCTGCTTTATGTGAGCAGCTTGAGAGCATAAAAATGTAAACCTTGGCGTGAATGAATAGAAACCAGCATATGCCAAATGCTGCGTTCCAGCTTTAATTCCTTGATAGACTACATTGAAAAATGTCTCTTAGAAGCTATTTTTTGTTAAAATAATTTATCATCATGAGTATGCCCTTGATAGCTTATTATTTCCATAAAGCACTGATAAGCCTTAATAATATTTATTGTTCAGCCTTCCATGGTCTTTTCAGCAATGTAAAATTTCATGCATAAATTGTCATGTTAAAAATTAAAATGATGTGTTTACATATATATTTAATGTTCAAATAGTAGATTTTTCAAACGTGATTTTTGGTCTTTTTTTTCCTCCTCCCTGGAAGATTCAGTACCTCACCAAGTATGAACACACACATACACACACACACACACACAGATACCCACAAAAAAAAATGAACTCATGCATCTGGGTTTTCAGGTGGAATCATCTGCGAAACACCACCACCGTTCACTAAGTATTTCCTCACATAGCACTGTCACTTATAGTGCAAAACAAACAAATGTACAAACAAACTCATAGAAAAGGGGACCAGAAAAAGGAAACAGACTCATAGAAAAAGTGGTTCTTAGATAAATGAGTACCAGAGATGTATGTATAACATAGGTAATATAATTAATACTGTTTTATGTTACTTGGGCTTCCCTTGTGGCTCAGCTGGTAAAGAATCTGCCTGCAATGTGGGAGACCTGGGTTCAATCCCTGGGTTGGGAAGATCCCTTGGAGAAGGGAAAGGCTACCCACGCCAGTATTCTGGCCTGGAGAATTCCATGGACTATACAGTCCAAGGGGACACAAAGAGTCGGAAACTACTGAGCAACTTTCACTTTCACTGTGTTGCATATGAAAGCTAAGAAAGTAGATCCTAAGAGTTCTCATCATAAGGAAAAAATTTTCTTTTCAAAAAAAATTGTATCTCTATGAGATGATAGATGTTCACAAAACTTATTGTGGTGATCGTTTCATGATGTCTAAGTCAGATCATTATGCTGTACCCCTTAAACGTATACAGTGCTGTTTTAAAACTGTATCTCAATAAAACTGGCGAAGAAAAGTGGATTTTTTAATTTTTCAGAGCCCACATGAAAATACTTTGGAACAAAATCAGATCAAATCTTTGGAATTCAAAGTGGCTGAATACATGGAAGGAACACAATATAATACCTGCCAATTATGTGCCTGCCTAGGGGGCTGAACTGAATTCCTTTTTACTAATTTGGACATACGTTCTCTTTCTCAGTGACACAGGAACAACACCTCCAGAGAGTGGCATTTTTGGATTTATGATAAACTTCTCTGCATTTCTTGGTAAGTAGACAATGAAGTGACATGAAGTCGCTCAGTTGTGCCCGACTCTTTGCGACCCCACGGACTGTAGCCTACCAGGCTCCTCCATCCATGGGATTTTCCAGGCAAGAATAGTGGAGTGGGTTGCCATTTCCTTCTCCAGGAGATCTTCCCGATCCAGGGTTTGAACCAGGTCTCCCACAGTGTAGGCAGACACTTTAAGGCAGAGTCATTAAGTACACAATAATTATTATAAGTAAATTAAAAACTCCCAATCTCATGTGAAGTAAAATGTTATAGTTTATGTATCATCTTTTATTGTTACTTTTTAACAGGCATTATTTTTTTAAAAACGTTTTATTTTGTATTAGGGTATAGCTGATTAACAGTGTTGTGATAGTTTTAAGTGAACAGCAAAGGGACTCAGCCATACATATACATGTATCCATTCTCCCCCAAACTGCCCTCCCATCCAGGCTGCCACATAACACGGAGTGGAGTTCCCTGGGCTATACAGTAGATCCTTGTTGGTTACCCATTTTAAATGTAGCAGTGTGTACATGCCCATTCCAAATTCCCTAATTATTATTTCCCCATTCCTTCTCCCTGGTAACTATAACCTTCTGGAAGTCTGTGAGTCTGTTTCTAACAGACATTACTTTTTAGAACACTTGTAGATTCATGGAAAAAAATGAGTAAAATGTAGAGATTTCCTATATATGCCTTACTCCCTGCACTCTTCCTGGTTGCTTTCTTCATTATCGACATCTCCCCATCAGTGTGGCTTTTTGCTTTGAAGCAAGGCAGAATCTGACATGAGTATCTTTTATACTATCATATAAGAAATGAAGCGCCAGACTATGTTCAATACAGGATACAGGATGCTTGGGGCTGGTGTACGGGATGATCCGGGGAGATGGTGTCGGGGGGGATGTGGGAGGGGGCTTCGGCATTGGGAGATCGTATACACCTGTGGCTGATTCATGTCAATGGTTGGCAAAACCAATACAGTATTGTAAAGCAGAATAAAGTATTAAAAAATAAAATAAAACAAAATGCTCTCTGATAAATGATTAGCTTGTAGTCTGCTTTTAAAAATTCAGTAAAAAATATGGCCGTCATCACTATTGAATACATAGAAGTCTACTTTATCCTGACACGTGCATAATATCCATCTCATGGACATATGATAATTTATAATCCAAT
>SJYW01054539.1:0-11211 GCA_006410735.1 Raphicerus campestris | reverse complement strand
TATACTGTATGGAGAAGGCAATGGCAACCCACTCCAGTAGTCCTGCCTGGAGAATCCCAGGAACAGAGGAGCCCGGTGGGCTGCCGTCTATAGGGTCGCACAGAGTTGGACACGACTGAAGCAACTTAGCAGCAGCAGCATACTGTATTTTTTTTTTTTCTTTCTGGCTTACTTCCCTCTGTATAATAGGCTCCAGTTTCATCCATCTCATTAGAACTGATTCAAATGTATTCTTTTTAATGGCTGAGTGATACTCCATTGTGTATATGTACCACTGCTTTCTTATCCATTCATCTGCTGATGGACGTCTAGGTTGCTTCCATGTCCTGGCTATTATAAACAGTGCTGCGATGAACACTGGGGCATATGTGTCTCTTTCAATTCTGGATTCCTCAGTGTGTATGCTCAGCAGTGGGATTGCTGAGTCATAAGGCAGTTCTATTTCCAGTTTTTTAAGGAATCTCCACACTGTTCTCCATAGTGGCTATACTAGTTTGCATTCCCACCAACAGTGTAAGAGGGTTCCCTCCTCCAGAATATTGGAAATAAAAGCAAAAATAAACAAATGGGACCTAATTAAACTTAAAAGCTTCTGCACAACAAAGGAAATTATAAGCAAGGTGAAAAGAGCTTTCAGAGTGGGAGAAAATAATAGCAAATGAAGCAACTGACAAACAACTCATCTCCAAAATATCCAAATAACAAACTTTAGAAGTACTTTTCTATTTAAAATTTTCAAGACACCTTTTGCCTTTCTTTCCATTTTGCCCACAGAGGAACACAGTAACCTTTTTTTTTTTGCCACGTTTCCTTTAATATGATTTCAAAGCTTTAGGTCTTACAGAAAGGATGCTGAATCTGCCAGCATAAATTCAAGCTCCCACCCTCACCTCCCTGTTATTTCATTGCAGTACTTATTGCTGGCAATGCTTACAGCCTTTAAGATGCGGAGACTTAATTAATGGGCCAGGTGTTCCTGCATTAAAATTACACCTGAACAACTGTGCTCCTTGACTTTAGTGATGAGTGCACTTACCAACCAAAGATCAAGGCAGGGAGACGTCCCATAGGATTCCACAGAACCCTTTTAATTTATACGTATGCATGTCACACTTTGGAAACACGTTTGAATAACATGTTTTGACTTTTGTTTTCCTTATTAGACTATAGCAGCCAGAAGAGGAACTATTTTGAGTCAACTTTTGGTGGATTACTCAGCATTCTGCTTTGAAAAAACTTGGTAAATAAAATGTTCTTAAAAGAAAATATTGAAAATTTGAAATTTGTGAAAGAATATTTAGTGAATGGAAAAATACAAAAATATGAATAGATTCATTTAATTTAATGAATGATTTGGTGTATTGATTTTTCTAATTTTATCCACTTGGATAGTCTATGTTTCCAGTTATGTAATATTTGCAGGAAGGGTTTATTTCTAGAAGTAGCCTATTGTAGTGTCTGAGGTCATGGAATCTGTACCCACATTACCTGGAGTCATAGTTTACATCTACTTTAGACAACTTACTAATTTGTGCTTCAGTTTTCTCATCTACATAATAGGAGATTTGTAAATAAAAAGTGAGAAAAAAATATCTGAAGCACATAAATCAGTGTCTTGTGAGCAGAATGTGATAGACAAATGTTTTCTGATGTTTTAGGAGTGTTTCATGGCATCATTAAAGGAGATAGGTTAGCTAAGTCTCATTGATTCTCTCAGGAAGGAATAATTCAGATTTTCTCAGAAAGAAAGAAAAATATAGACTTTATCACAGAGGCAATGATAGTCTGGAAAATGGCAAAATTCACTAGATTTGTAGCAAGTACATGCTCATTACATACAGAGGAAATTGGTATTTGAATTTGAATTTTACATCTAGAAAAATAAAGGAAGGCAAAATAATTTATTTTTAAAAGTTAGCATGGCTGAGCCACCACCTCTCTTAAAGCTAAGTAAAATGACTTAGAAGAAAGAAATCTGAAATACTGACACAAATGTGAATAACCAAAAAGATGAACATTTCACATTCTTGAATTTGTGAAATATCTGTACATTGAATCGCTGTTTGTTAAAAGTTCTAAGTATTGATATATGATTAACTTTAAATGATTTTCAACCAAAATAACAAATTATACTTACCTTTGAAGTTCAAAAGCACAAAGTACTATTTAAATTTTTTTTTAATTTTATGTTGGAGTATAGTTAATCAGGCATAAGGTATTAGTTTCAGATGTACAGCAAAGGGACTCAGTTATATGTATACATATATCTATTTTTTTTTCAAATTATTTGTCCATGTAGTAATTAGAGAGTACTGATCAGAGTTCCCTGTGCTATGCAGAAGGTCCTTCTTGGTTATCCGTTTTGACTCTGGTACTTCATTCAGGGAAGGAATTTGGGAAGGATGGTGGATGGCCTGAAATTAAGATACAACATGGGGTGCTTCTCTGACAGCTTTGAAGCTGCCAAAGACTCAAAGGCCAAACCATGAGTTTCTCAATGCTCACCACGTATGCTCCCCACTAGGGTAATAGCCTCATCACTCAGCTTGTTCTCCTGTCAACAGGAGCAACTACTGCAGCCTGTCCTGTATCCGGCTTCCCTGCCAGCCAGCAGAACTAGTCAAACAAGCCCGTTGCATCCTCTCTGGGGAACCAGAAGTCACTCAGCCTCTTGTTACTGCAACATTTGCATCCCGGACTCCTGCACATTCACCCTGCTCCCCAGTGTAGCATCGTGGGTCCTGTACAGAGTGCAATGCTCTTCTGCTCAAGGCTGTGAGTTTACAGGACCAATTAACTGCTGTCCGTCTCATCTGTCTGGTGACAGCTTTGGGTGTTCAGCCATCTGGAGAGCCTAGTGTGGGGGCCCAGTGTCTCACCAATGCATGAAGAGTAGGTGAATAAAACAGGAACATATTTTTAATTTCTTTTATTTTTTATTCTCTTAATGTTATTGATTATAAAAGTATAATCCCCCTCTTATTCCATAATTTATCCATTCATTAAGCCATCAGATCTTTTTTTAATTTTATTTTTGCCATTACAAAGAGTTGGACATGACTGAGCATCTAGGCACAGCACAGCACAGGCCAGCCAGAGAGAAATCTCCTAGACTTCATTTTCCACCATCATCCAGGAAAAAATCTTGCTGCTTTCAAAGGGAACATGTGTTGAAGTCAGGCCCACCCAGATTAATCTCTTTACCTTAGGTCAACTGCATTAGGCTGGGTTCTCCATGTATATGATTTATTGTACTGTAAGGCAATGGCACCTCACTCCAGTACTCTTGCCTGGAAAATCCCATGGATGGAGGAGCCTGGAAGGCTGCAGTCCATGGGGTCGCTGAGGGTCGGACACAACTGAGTGACTTCACTGTCACTTTTCGCTTTGATGCCTTGGAGAAGGAAATGGCAACCCACTCCAGTGTTCTTGCCTGGAGAATCCCAGGGATGGGGGAGCCTGCTGGGCTGCCGTCTATGGGGTTGCCCAGGGTCGGACGAGACTGAAATGACTTAACAGCAGCTTCCCTGATGGCTCAGCTGGTAAAGAATCCACCTGCGATGCAGGCGACCTGGGTTTGATCCCAGGGTTGGGAAGATTTCCTGGAGGAGGGAAAGGTTACTCACTCCAGTATCCTTGCCTGGAGAATCCCGCGGACTGTATAGCCCATGGGATTGCAAAGAGCAGGACAGGCCTGGGCGATCTTCACTTTCACAGTATTAGTGCGCATGATTATGCAACTTCTTGACAGTCTTCATTCTCTTCATGAGCAAAATGGGGAAATTGATACTATTCTAACTATTTCAGAGTTGTTTTGAAGTTTAAATGTGCTATAGTTTAAAAAAAAAACACACTTTGAGCACTCCGTAAAGATAATATTACTTAAGGTAAATATTGCTTATTTAGCTGTAACTCTCAGTTATGTTCTGTTGCAAGCACTTCAGAAGAATTTTTGCATTTCACCTCACCCCATCTCCATTGTACCTATTTTATATATGAGAAAACCAGGACACAAATAGAGCCAAAATTTAAAACCAGCCAAGCTGACTCCAGAGGGCACATGACTAGCAACTTTCCATTTTGCACATGTAAAGTTTTCATTTGATTTCATTTTTGCCTTATTTTTAAATGTTTCCTTGATTTCTCATTCCCAGTCCATTCTCTAGTAACTGCCACACCAAAATTCTGATTNATTTTATATATGAGAAAACCAGGACACAAATAGAGCCAAAATTTAAAACCAGCCAAGCTGACTCCAGAGGGCACATGACTAACAACTTTCCATTTTGCACATGTAAAGTTTTCATTTGATTTCATTTTTGCCTTATTTTTAATGTTTCCTTGATTTCTCATTCCCAGTCCATTCTCTAGTAACTGCCACACCAAAATTCTGATTTTTTATTTTAACTTGAATCTCATCTCTTAAAAATGTGCCATTTATTTTTTTTTTCCTATTTGGCATCTTGCAGTTTGCATCAAACTGTTTTCAACTTGATGGTATTTTCTAATTGTATAGGATGTTTTATTTTTCTGCTCGCCTATGTTTATCTGCAGGGAAAAGTACATAATGAAAACTATGCTTTTCTCTTTATGTGTGCTTGTTTGGTTTTTGCTTTTTTTTGGTAACAATACTTTGTATGGAAGTATTGTTCCCTGGTGGCTCAGACAATAAAGAATCCCCCTTTAATGCAGAAGACCTGGGTTTGAACCTTGGGTAGGAAAGATCCTCTGGAGAAGAGAATGGCTACCCACTCAGTATTCTTGGCTGGGGAGTCCCATGGACAGAGGAGCCTCAAAGGTTGCAGTCCGCAGTGTCACAGAGTTGGACATGACTGAATGACTACCACTTAATACTTTATATAGGAATTGCCACAAATGCCATGCTATTATAAGGGAAAATAAAGCAGAATACACATTTATTGTCTTAAACTATTGACTCCCAATGCCTAAGTTAGCAAGATGTTTAATAGACTGTGAGACAGATTCTTAGATGTTGACCAAATAAATTACTCTGAAAAACACTGTCTTTGTCTTCAGTGAATAAAAATTGTATTTAAGTTTTAGTTGTGTTTGGGCTCCATTTAATTTGCTTTTTATAGATTTATTGGAAGAAAGGGAATATTAGAGTGCTTTAGTGACCCAATTGTAGCATTTTCTTGGAAATTGTTTTCTTTATTTTATCATTAATGGGAGTCTTAATATAATTACCAACCCTCTGGCCTGAAGCATGTATTGTTATAATTGGGGCTGAAAGTCTTTTTAAAATTGTTTATTGATTTCCATTTTCAGATGTACACCTGACTTGAAAAGGGTCTGAAACCTTTGCTTGAAATCCTTGTGCAAATCATACTTTTAAAGTAAAAGTAACTAAAGAAAGTATTTAGTAGTCTAAATAGCTTCAGCAAAACAATGCAAGATTATACAAGGAAATGGAATTCCAATTAGGTCTTAACTGTTTTAGTCATATTATGGAGAAATTTGAGATATCTACAGAAGGCCATTTTATATATATATATATATATATATATATATACACACACACACACACACACACACACACACACACACACACACACACACATATATATTTTTTTATTTATTTCATTCTTTTAAATGGTGGCAAAATTGACCAAATAGAGTGCAGTAATTCTATAGGATCAATTGTGAAATTGTTCTATATGATCTAATATTCACATCTAGACACACTTGATATATACATATTAAACTGGTTATGATTATGCTGGGACAGAAGCATATACTTAGAATTATTTATTATGCTTTCTTTATTCTATTAAATAATTCTGATCATTGGAAAAATGATGATCAAATGCCCAAACTATGTTCTGAGTTCTGGAGATCTAATGTACAACATGGGAAGTTTAGAATTTAATGTGTTTTACAATCAAAATAGTTAATATAAGATAAAAACCATATATCTATGTGATTTCCCAGAATAGCTATATTTAAAAGATATTTTCAAAAATTATATTCTATGAGGCAATTTATTTGTTTGTTAATTCATTGATTCACAGTTTCAATGAACAGTAGCATCAGTTGTGAACCCGGAGTTGTGTGGTATGGGATTTAGAGATGAAAGAATCTCATGTCTCCTCAGCAGGTTCAGAGTTGAGTGGGTTTGACAGGTTCAGTTCAGTTCAGTCATTCAGTAGTGTTTGACTCTTGGTGACTCCATGAATTGCAACACGCCAGGCTTCCCTGTCTATCACCAACTCCCAGAGTTCACTCAAACTCACATTCATTGAGTTGTGAGTTTGCCATCCAGCCATCTCATCTTCTGTCGTCCCCTTCTCCTCCTGCCCCCAATCTTACCCAGCATCAGAGTCTTTTCCAGTGAATCAACTCTTCACATGAGGTGGCCAAAATACTGGAGTTTCAGCTTTAGCATCATTCCTTCCAAAGAACACCCAGGACTGATCTCCATTAGAATGGACTGGTTGGATCTCCTTGCAGTCCAAGGGACTCTCAAGGGTTTGATGGGTAAGTTGTTAATTATTAATACATTTCTGCTTTGATATTATGACTTATATAGCCTGTACCCACCTTCACCATCTACAATTTGATAAATATAATTTCCATGATTTAAAAAGGAAGCAAATTTTAAATAAAGTGTTTAAGTTACTACTAGATAGGCAATAGGAAAAGTTTACGTCCTCTCTCTCTTAACACCTTATAACACATAACACAAGCACAACCACACATAATACAAGCAATTTTCTTCAATTTGATATAATTGATTAATTTTAATTTATATAAAATATTTTATATGATACAATATTTTATTCTTTAAAATGTATATAATATTTTACATATTCAGTCTCATTATTTTGGGTAGGGGGTGTATACTCTTCACCATATTTTGAAAAAGTTTCATGGTACAAGCAATGCTAATAACTCCTGACAGAGTGTGGACCAGAATGAAAAGGAAAAATCTTTCAGAAGGTTATAATGCAGTAGTCCCCACTTATTTGAGGTTTTGCAATTTCAGTTACATGTGACAACAATTGTTCAAAAATATTAAGTGGAAAATTCCAAAAATAAACAGTTTGTAAGTATGAAACTGCATCATTCTTTCTAAAACTATTTAAATGGTAATATATTTTTCTTTCCTCCTATTCTTGTAATCCAGTAAGTTAAGAAAATTTTTATGTTAAACTTTCTTTTTTTTATTTCTGAGGGTAATTCTTCTAATTAAGATTTGTTTTCAACCTATTCAAAAGAGATAATGGTTACATCACTAGTAGAAAGTGACAGTATTGCACTTTTATGAATTTTATAAGAAAAAATAATGCTCAGAAACTGTTTTTAAAAAGCTGGAATTAAGCATACCACAGATGTTGCATACAAGCAATCAGATGTGTACATCAAATCTTTCTGGCCCAGCTACTTTCTTCACTGCAGTTAATCTTGAAGACATGAAGGAAACCTTGAGTTAGCTAGTAGGCTAGATTTCCTTCAGTGTCTTTCTACTATGTCACCTCTATGGTGAATGTTTATAAGAATGAAACTTTTGATCAATGTCTCTCAGTTCAGTTCAGTCCAGTCGCTCAGTCATGTCCGACTCTTTGCGACCCCATGGACTGTAGCACACCAGGCTTCCCTGTCCATCACTAACCCCTGGAGCTTNAATGAAACTTTTGATCAATGTCTCTCAGTTCAGTTCAGTCCAGTCGCTCAGTCATGTCCGACTCTTTGCGACCCCATGGACTGTAGCACACCAGGCTTCCCTGTCCATCACTAACACCTGGAGCTTGCTCAAACTTATGTCCATCAAGTCGGTGATGCCATCCAACCATCTCATCTTCTGTTGTCCCCTTCTCCTCCTGCCCTCAGTCTTTCCAGTATCAGGGTCTTTTCCAAGAGTCAGTTCTTCACATCAGGTGGCCAAAGTATTGAAGTTTTAGCTTCAGCATCAGTCCTTCCAATGAATATTCAGGACAGTTTTCCCTTAGGATTGACTAGTTGAATCTCATTGCAGTCCTAGGGAGTCTTCAAGAGTCTTCTCCAACATCACAGTTCAAAAGTATCACTTTTTCAGTGCTCAGCTTTCTTTACAGTCCAACTCTCACATCCATACATGACTACTGGAAAGACTAGTGTCTCTAGTCTTGGGTTAATCTATTCCTTTTCACTGATAAAATGATCTATCAGTGTCAGTAGCTTTGTTTATGAAACTAATTTCCAGCATTTGGGGGAAGTTGGATGGTGAAATTAAAAATGAATATATTTAAAATGCTAACATGTATGTCTACTTCTTATATACAGTGAGTTCTCAGTATGCTATGACGATGTTTTTTTTCTTTAACTTAGGGATGAATGTGATTTTTCTAAAAGAGGAACTTGGGATTTCTTTCTTCCCTGGCACCATGGTTTTTAATTGTCCTTGGACATATTTTCCTTTATTCATTCACATTGCATTTCTCTGATTACCCTGGCCAAGCTTCGCATGAAACATAATTTTTAAAATTTCTCATAGGAGATTTTCTAAAAAGTTACTTTCTACCAAATTTTCCAAGTAAGTGCATGCCTTCTAATTTGTGGAACTCAGACTGCCCTTATCAAGAACTGCAGATAAAAGTAAGTAAAGAAGTACATGATGAAACTGAGATTTTCCAACTTGTTTTGAATTTGCTTTTTATTTAAGGAAAGTAAAAGTAAAACAAGACTTTTAAGTTTTGTGCAATTTTTTTTCACTTTTAAGTCACCATCTAACTTTTATTCTTACTTCCAAGTTCTTTATACTGTTTTTCCCAACAGCACTCAATAGAATTTTTAATAATTTGCTGAATGCACAGTATGAGTAAAAAAAAAAAATCAGAATTCCTTCACAAAATCAATATGACAACAAACTAATGAGCCTTTCTGTGTGTCACAGCCTAGAAAAGACAAAAATGGAGCCCTAGACAAAATTTATCAAGCAACTTGCACATATAGAACAGTATGAGACTAAATTATATCATACAAAGTTTTATGAGTTTTAGAGGAAAAGGTCAGAGAAGGTGATGGCACCCCACTCCAGTACTCTTGCCTAGAAAATACCATGGACGGAGTAGCCTGGTAGGCTACAATCCATGAGGACACTAAGAGTCGGACACGACTGAGTGACTTCACTTTCACTTTTCACTTTCATGCATTGGAGAAGGAAATGGCAACTCACTCCAGTGTTCTTGCCTGGAGAATCCCAGGGACAGAGGAGCCTGGTAGGAGGCCGTCTAAGGGTTCACACAGAGTCGGACATGACTGAAGCGACTTAGCAGCAGCAGAGGAAAGGTTGGAAAAAAGTTCTGGATGAGTGTGCTATTTAAGAAGTCTATTTAAACACATTAGGGCTTTTAATCCCCATTACAATCTTCTAGGTTGGGCATTAAAACTGATTTTAGAAGTGGTAGGACACACGCTTTTAAAGGCTAAATAAAGGAAAGAGCTAAGCCATAATGAAAGTAAGTGGAAGTCTTAATCGCCCAGTCATGTCAGACTTTTTGCAACCTCATGGACTGTAGCCCACCAGGCTCTTCTGTCCATGGAATTCTCCAGGCAAGAATACTGGAGAGGCTTGCCATTTCCTTCTCCAGGGGATCTTCCCAACCCAGGAACGGAACCCAGGTCTTCCTGGAGAAGGAAATGGCAACCCACTCCAGTATCCATGCCTGGAAAATCTCATGGACCAAGGAGCTTGGTGGACTACAATCCGTGGGGTCACAAAGAGTCAGACCTGACTGAACGACTTCACTTCACTTCTGCATTGTGAGCAGATTCTTTACTGTCTGCACCACAAGGGAGGCCCTAATATGTGAGTTTAAGGATGTAGAGAATTTGCTTTTACAAAAAGTACATAGGAAAGAGGAAGAGTTTCTCCTTTTGAAAATAATAATAAGACCACATAGATAAATAATATTTTGTTTACTTTAGAACAAATAATACTTGAATTCTTCAAATTTTCCTTCTTTGATTCTCTGAGCACAATGATTTTATACTGAATTAGAGTCTTAAAACAATGTAAATCATCACTTCTTTGTCAGAAAATTCAATAAGCCTTTGCCCCCTCAAGTTTTTACTAAGTTTTCTTAAGAAAGTCATGTCAATACTCTGACTGACAGATGATAAATCCCAACAGCAGTCTTATAGATTACCAATTATTCTTGCATATAAACACCCTAAATTTGTGACAGGATAACTTTATGGTCATTGTCTAGTATATGTCAATGAATTTTTCATTTCTGTGTCTCTAATTGGTTGTATATTACCCAGTCAATTTCTCTCATTATGTGACATGGTGTTAAAGATTTTTTTGCCCTGATATTCACTTATTTTTCTTTCTCTTTAGACCCATGCTTTTCAAAGTAGCTTCCCATATCTCTAAGAGTTTTCTTCCTCTTAAGAAATTATTTTGAAATTAATAACGCATTTCATGGTAATTGTTCTGGATTGCTGATACTCTGACTCCCAAATATACTTTCTTCTTAATTCACTCTTTCCATTTCCTTTTCAAAATGTGATTTTCACAGTGTCTCTATTGTCCTTTCAAGCACACTTTTGATAAAAACTGGAATGTGACACCAAGGAAAGACTTTATAACTGTGGCTTTTGAGAAGTTTGAGTAAGAATATTGAACTCTAACATTTTGCTAGATTGACAGCTAGTGGAACAACCCAAGGTCTTTCTGAGGGTAGTAAGACCAGTCAGGGCTCAGTTATAAAATAGGGAAAAATATATATTTTTTCAATTAAGCTTTTTATTTTGTATTGAGTATAAACAATTAACAGCATTGTGATAGTTTCAGGGGACAGCAAAAGGACTAACCATGCATATGCATGTATTCATTCACCCCCAAATTCCTCTCCCATCCAGGCTGCTACAGAACATTGAGCAGAGTTTCCCTGTGCTAAACAGGTGGTCCTTGTTGGCCATCCAATTTGAATATGGCAGTGTGTACATGTCCAACCTAAACTCCCTAGCTATCCTTTCCCCACTGCCCCTCCTCCCACCCCCAACAACCGTAAGTTCATTCTCTAAGTCTGCGAATCTGTTTTTGTTTGGGAAGTAAGTTCATTTTTTATCGTGTCTTTTGAGATTCCACATAGAAGTGATGGTATACAATGTCTTTGATGCTCTGACTTACTTCACTTAGCGTGATCAGCTCTGGGTCCCTCCATGCTGCAAACAGCATTGCTTCATTCCTTTCAATGGACAAGT
>SJYW01054536.1:2413189-2434767 GCA_006410735.1 Raphicerus campestris | reverse complement strand
TCTCTGTGTATGTGTGTGATTGACATAAACTGCACAGATTTGAAACAAATAATTTGATAAGCTTTGACATATGTATATACCTGTGAAACCATCACAATCAATATAACATACATGTCCATTATCCAAAAATGTTTTTAAGTACACCTTCATAATCCCATTCTTTTTTTCCCTTAAAGATAAAACACAAGTCAAATTTGCTGGGTTTGTCCAGAAAAGTCAGCAATGGTGATATTGCTGGTTTTTCCATTTCAAGGCTCTCCATGGCTTCCACAGTATTCTTGCCCTCTTTCACCTTGCCAAAGACTACTTGCTTGCCATCCAACCACTCAGTCTCAGCAAGGCAGATGAAACACTGGGAATCATTTTTGTTAGGGCCAACATTTGCCACGGATAGGATGACAGGTCCTGTATGCTTCAGGATGAAATTCTCATCATGAATTTCTCCCCAGAGATGGTGTCGCCACCAGTGCTATTATGCTGTGTGAAGTCACCACCTTGGCACATGAATCTTGGAATCTGTGAAAGCAGGAATCTGTATAACCAAATCCTCTCCCCAGTTCTCAGAGCATGAAAGTTTTCTGTTGTCATTGGAACTNATGGATAGGATGACAGGTCCTGTATGCTTCAGGATGAAATTCTCATCATGAATTTCTCCCCAGAGATGGCATCGCCACTAGTGCTATTATGCTGTGTGAAGTCACCACCTTGGCACATGAATCTTGGAATTCTGTGAAAGCAGGAATCTGTATAACCAAATCCTCTCCCCAGTTCTCAGAGCATGAAAGTTTTCTGTTGTCATTGGAACTTTGTCTGCAAATAGCTAAAAGGAGATGTGGCCCAAGGGCTTGTTGTTGACGGTCATATCGAAGAAAATGATAAGGTTGACCATGGCTGGGCAGTGCAGGAGGCTTGGAGGAGGACCATCTGTAAGGCCATAATCCTGTTCTTGCCCTGGTGAATGGTGGGCATATTCCCTGCCCAATTTACAAACAAACAGATCTGCTTTCTGTCACTATAGATTACATTTCATTAGTTAATTTGTTTTTATTGCTGTGTAATTTCCTGGTATGAATATATCATAGTTTTTAGTCCACACACTTCTTTTGGCTAGAAATTTGGTTTGTTTGCAGTTTTTTATTTTTAGTTTTAACCATTCTAATAGATGTGTAATGGTATCTTGTGGTTTCAGTTTGCATTCCCTTAATGACTGATGAAGCTGAGCATCTTCTCATGTGCTAATTCATCATTCACATGAGTACTCTATTCAAATTTCCTTTCANTTCCTGGTATGAATATATCATAGTTTTTAGTCCACACGCTTCTTTTGGCTAGAAATTTGGTTTGTTTGCAGTTTTTTTATTTTTAACTTTAACCATTCTAATAGATGTGTAATGGTATCTTGTGGTTTCAGTTTGCATTCCCTTAATGACTGATGAAGCCGAGCATCTTCTCACGTGCTAATTCATCATTCACATGAGTACTCTATTCAAATTTCCTTTCAAATATTTTGCCCACTTTTTTAGTTCCTTTTCCTCTCTCCTTGCTATTGAATTTGAGAGTTCTTTATAAATTCTGGATGTATGTATTTGCAAATATTTTTTTCCAAGTTGCTGGCCATTTCTTTCTCTTACAAGTATCTTTTGAAGAGCATAAGGTCTTAATTTTGATGAAGGCTAGTTTATCAATTTTTTCTCTTTTATGGATAATGCTTTTGCATTACATGGCCTCTTTATTTGGCACATAGCCTGTTTATTTGGCACATGGCCTCTTTCCATCTGCAAAGCCAGGAATGCCTAGCTGTTTTTCTCTGACACCGATTCTCTTTACTTCCTCTTATGTTTAAGGGCAATTGTGATTACATTGGGTCCACCTGGAAAATCCAGAGAATCTTCCCTGTCTTGAAGTAGGCTAATTAGCAACGTTAATTCCATCTGTTATCTTACTTCCCTTTTTCTATGTAAGGTAACGCATTCCCAGGCTCTGAGTATTCAGATATGGATATCTCTGGGGGAGATATTACCTGACACAAGATGAATTGTGAGTCCTTCCATCTAGTGACACTATTTCATTTTATTTGACCTTACGTTTTCCCTTTTATCTTTGTCTCCACCTCCTAATTGCCAAAGGGAAGTTCTCTCTTCTTTTTTCACATTTTTTTTCTCTCCCAGAAGTTACATATTTCAAAGATGTCCCCTTTACATCATGCCTGGGCTTTTTCATCTGGCATACTCTAAAGTCTCTTCCCTAATAATCCTTCCTCTGATTTGTGTGGATATTTTCATAACACATCCTGGTTAGGCTGGACTTAATCTTTACTTTTGATAGCTTTAGATCTACTTTGGACTCCATCTTTTTCTGTCCTTTCCACAATTTTTCTTGCTCAGCTTTTGCTTTCCTTGAAGTACTGCTGTGGATTAAGGCTAAGACTGACAAACGAGAGACACGTGAGATGAAAAAAAAATTCTTTTTTTTAAAAATTCATAGTTATTTTGAAGTTTTAGTACTCTCTGTTCTCAAGGTCTGCTGATTTTTTGTGTAGACACACTCCTCCCTCCCTTTTGTTTTGTATACTTCTCAGAGGACCTAGTGCGCGTGTGCTGCATGCTAAGAGGACCTCTTAGGGATCTGGTAACTAGTCTGCTACCACTGTCTGAAGCTACCCACAAACTCTACCTTTTGTTTTTATTTCACAATATTGAGAAAACACTCCATTATACAAAGAAACACTTGTAAATGGTAGCCTTTTTTTTAATAGCTTGCATTCTAAATTCGGGACATTTCTCATTTTAACTGGTCCTGAAACTTAAGAGAAAAGTAGTGTGCATACTTAGTCGCTCAGTAGTGTACAGCTCTTTGCAGTTCTTTGGACTGTAGTCTGCCAGGTTCCTCTGTCCATAGGATTTTTCAGGCAAGAATGTTGGAGTGGGTTGTCACTTCCTACTCCAGGAGATCTTCCCCATCTAAGGACTGAACACGAGTCTCTTGTGTTTCCTGCATTGGCAGGCAGATTCACTGCCAAAAGTGCCACCTGGGATGCCCAAAAGAGAGAAAAGTAGAAGAATTTTTTAAAAGAGTAAATTGTCTAACATCACGTATCAACCTGGCTTCCAGGTAGTTGTCAAAGACCCTTAGTCAACTAGAATTTTGATTGTTTTGAGGACATTTCAAAAGTAGTTTTAATTTTGTGATATTACTTTTTTTAATGATAGATATATCAGTGCCTTGTAGTTCCTTGTAAGGATGCTGGTCCTTTCTTTGTGAGATAGATAACCATTTGAGAGTTTGCTGTGAAGAATGACTAACAAAATCACTCTGCATGCTGTATTTGAGGAGAGAATGTGGGGGGCATTGTTTGAAGCAGGAGCCTAGTGAAGTGTCTGCTGCAATAATACTGTTAAGAAATATGGGGGTCTCACATCAGTGTTCACAGAAGCACTATTTACAATAGCCAAGACATGGAAGCAATCTAAGTGCCCGTGAACAGATAACTAGTTTAAGAAGATGTGCTATATACGTACATTGGAATATTACTCAGCCATAAAAATAATGAAACATTGCTATTTGAGGCAATATGGATGGACCTAGAGATTATCATACTAAGTGAAGTCAAGCAGAGAAAGACAGATATGACATGATATGACTTATATATGGAAACTAAAAATATAATACAAATGACTTTATTTACAAATGAGAACTAGACTCAAACTTAGAAAACAAGTTTATGGTTACCAAAGGAGAAAGTGGGGTAGGAATAAATAGTTTGGGATTAACAAATACACACCACTATATATAAAGTTGATAAACAACAAGGACCCATTGTATAGCACAGGGGACTATATTCAATATCTTATAATAACCTATAATGGAAAAGAATCTGAATATATATTCTGAATATCTTTGCTGCACACCCAAAACTAACACAATATTGTTAGTGTTCATTACTATAGTTTCTATAGTTCAATAAATAAATGATAAATATGGAGTCTTATGGTACCATAAGTAGCACAGGGGACTTTGCTCAATGTTATGTGGCAGCCTGGATGGGAGGGGAGTTTGGGGAAAAAGGGATATATGTATCTGTATGGCTGAGTCCTTTTGCTGTCCACCAGAAATTATCACAACACTGTGAATTGGCTATATTGCAATACAAAATACAAAGTTAAAAAAAAAAGAAATATGGGGTCTATGGTAGCCATGGAGTAGATGGGAAGTGGCCAGATTCTAAATATATTTTGAGTTAGAGCTGAAAGGATTTCATCAGGGATTGGATGCAATATTTGAAAGAAAAGAGTAGTTAAGGATGATTCCATGATTTTTGGTTTGTATAAATGAAGGATATAAAAGGGGTTGATCTAGATAGGAGATTTAGAAGTTTATTTTGGGAATATTAAAATGGAGGTGACTATGAAACATCCAGAGGAATGCCAAGTAGGCAGGTAAATATATAGGCCTGAAATTCAAGAGAGAGAAAGGGGGGTCTAGGATGGAGTTATAAATACTAGAGTCTTTAGCATATAAATTGTTTTTAAAGCCAGGAGACTGGATAGGATCATTAATGGAGTGAGTTAAGAGAGAAAGAAGTCTAAAGGCAGATTTGGACACATTGGTATTAAGACATTAGTCGGATGAGTAGGGAACAGCAAAAGAGATTATAAAGTAGAAAGAAAACCAGTGGAGTGTGGGGTCCTAGAAGCCAAATGAAGAAAGTGCTTCAGGGAGAGAGTCACTCGATGTTTCAAATCAAGGAAATCAAATCAAGGTTAAATCAAGGAAATGAGAACTAGGAACCAACCATTGAATTTAGTGACTTGACGGTCATTAGTGGCCTTGCCAAATGTAGTTCCAGTGAAGCAGTAGAGTGAAAACAACACCTGAATGAGTTCAAGAGGGATGGGAAGAGAACTGGATGCAGCAAGCATAAACAACACTTGCAAAGCTTTCCCCACACTGTAATGGATGTAAAGCAATGGGATGAAGCTGGATCGAGAAATGGATCCAGGGCATTTTTGTTTGGTTCTGCTTTAAAAGGGGAAAATCACAGCATGTTTATATGTTTGTGGGAATGATGCAGTGAGGAGGAGAAATTGATGATGCAGAAGAATTTCTGGACCAATGGTCTTGAGCAGAGATGAAGGGATAGGCTCTAGTCCACAAAGGAAGATAGAAGTGCTGATGTCATACCTGCAAATGAGGAGAAAGCATGGAAAATAGGCAGGAAGATGAGAGTAAGTGGATGAATGGATGATTGGACCATGAGTAAATTTCTTTCTGTTTGCTTTGTGGAAGTAAGGATGGGAGCAGAGATCTTGGAAGTTAGAAGATAGGTGTGAGGATCAACTGGGAGACTGGGGAAGACATTGGATTTGAGGATTCTGGCAAAGTCAGAATGAAAACACTTGAGTATGAATAGCTTTCGCCTGAGGTAGTGGAGCTATGGTGTGTTTTAGGGGGCTATAAAGCTAAAAAGATTAATTAAGACCAGTTTATAATTTAATTAATTCATCTTGGGATAATACTGGTTTACAATTTTTGGACTTGGGGAAATTCTGAGGATGCTTAGAAATGACAAGGGTAAAGAAATGTCTGCCATTCTGCATCTCCACTCATCACGGGAAAAAAAGAAAATTTGAGATGTAATTATTATAGATATTTGATAGCTTTTGTTAATTATACTAACTTGGACAGAAACAAATCAATTGTGGGTCTTTACCAAATATAATCAAGTGATATTTTTTAGCAGAGAGAGTTTTTATGCTAAGTTTCAGCCTGGAACATTTTTGTGTGTAATGTAAGTTCCAACAGAAACGTAATGTAGAGATGTGTTTACACTCTTTTGATATGAAGCACATCTCTAAGGTTACTGAAAATTTTTACCCTATGGATGGATTGCTACTGCATGGAAAAAGAAATGAAATGGAAACATAATGCTCTTTTCCAGGACACGCCAAATATCTTGTTTCGAAATGAGGTTTGAATAAAATGGTTTCCCAAATGTCTTGTTCTCTGAATCAGTAGAGACTATGAAATTGTCTGGCCTTCCCTGGTGGCTCAGAGGTTAAAGCGTCTGCCTGCTTACTGTGCTTCTGGCAAACAACAAATTCTCAGTCCTCAAAAGCACAGCTAACATCTTCTATTTGGAGGAAAGAAGCATGCAAGTAGCAAGCTGAGAGAACTTTTGTTTTATCAGCTCCTGAAGTTAAAAATTCACAGTGCTATCTATATACATAGCCGGCACTCTAAGCAGACTTCTTGAATCAGTAAATGAGAATACAATATATTATCTTCTTCTGCTGTGACAGGTTGCAAACATTTGCTTTGAAGTACTTTCTCTTTTCCTGTGCTGAACAAGGCAGAATTCCCTACCTTCAATTCCAAGGTGTTTTATCTGAGCAAGTTTCAAACTGGAATTAGATAACTTCCCTTTTGCTCCTTCTGCTTGTTCTGAAACTACAGAAGAGGAGTATGAAACCAAATACTGAGGGATANACTGCATGGAAAAAGAAATGAAATGGAAACATAATGCTCTTTTCCAGGACACGCCAAATATCTTGTTTCGAAATGAGGTTTGAATAAAATGGTTTCCCAAATGTCTTGTTCTCTGAATCAGTAGAAACTATGAAAGTGTCTGGGCTTCCCTGGTGGCTCAGAGGTTAAAGCGTCTGCCTGCTTACTGTGCTTCTGGCAAACAACAAATTTTCAGTCCTCAAAAGCACAGCTAACATCTTCTATTTGGAGGAAAGAAGGCATGCAAGTAGCAGGCTGAGAGAACTTTTGTTTTATCAGCTCCTGAAGTTAAAAATTCACAGTGCTATCTATATACATAGCCGGCACTCTAAGCAGACTTCTTGAATCAGTAAATGAGAATACAATATATTATCTTCTTCTGCTGTGACAGGTTGCAAACATTTGCTTTGAAATACTTTCTCTTTTCTTGTGGTGAACAAGGCAGAATTCCCTACCTTCAATTCCAAGGTGTTTTATCTGAGCAAGTATCAAACTGGAATTAGATAACTTCCCTTTTGCTCCTTCTGCTTGTTCTGAAACTACAGAAGAGGAGTATGAAACCAAATACTGAGGGATATATTGCATGAGTACCACTTCAACTAAACCCAAGCCAGATGCCGACAATTCAAGAAATAATAGAGCTGCAGACAGCACACTTTTCAGGGATGCCAGGGCCATTTACTCCCTCTGCTATAATTTATGTTTCTGTAGTCAAGGTTCAGTTATACCACAGTTTAGAAAACTCCCTGGAAACAACATTCACCATTAGCTGCTCCAGGAGCACAGGAATTCCTTTGATGAGCACTAAGAGATTGGTAACAATACCTCCTCAAGGGCCAGGTTGCTAGGTAACAGCTTGTTTCCTTGGTCACGGTGAATCCATGGAAGACCCCAAAAGGAGGCTGCTGATTCTTGCTGGACAGCTCTTCTGGGAATGGGATGAAAAATGTCTTCAGAAAAATAGGCTTAGGAAGGCCAGAGGAACTTTATGCACCAACAAGACATGTCTCAAAGGTAAGCAAATGAAATGTTACAAGTAGTCCTATTCATTCCTTAAGAGAAAACAGACAACCAGAGGTTTGTGTGTTCCTGGATTAAATTTCATTTAAAAATGTAAAATAATGAAATCTGGGTTACTGATGACTGTTGCTTAGAGAAACGAGCCACCGCCTTTCCTATATGCAGGCAACTGGCTACAAATGCAATTCAGGTAATCATTGCTGTAACAGAGAGCTGGGCTTACTGTCTAGTACTGGTGCATTTGTAGCTTCACACGGCACTTTAAGAGAGCGTGTGTGAACTTCAGGAGGAAGATCAGATAGGACAGCCAGAAGGAAATATCTATTAGTTAATACCCACTAATTATAGTTAATATTAGTTTTATCTATGAGTTACATTTAAATGAAATAACTACCAGAAAATAGGACTTTTACTAGATCAATAAAAAGTCATAAATCAGATTAAATTAGAGGCCAAAACCCAATACTTATTTCCTCATTCCTAAATTTTATAGCTGTTTCATAAATGTTTCTCAAAGCATGCTGATAATTGGACAATATATGATTAGGTCTCTTAAGGACTTGAACGTTTTGTCCTTATGAGCTTAAATTGGCTCGCATCCTTAAAAAAGTGAGATTTGCACCTTCAGTTTTCAGGATGAAATTCATTGTGCTTTCACGACTGTGAAATTTATTTATAGCTCCCCAAATTTACTGCCTATAGTTAAGATAGGAATCATGCTCAAGTAAGGATTTAAAGGCTGAAGCAGTTATATTACAGAAGTTTTTTTTTAGTTAGCAAACTCTGAACATCTCATCTCAGCAGTATGTAGATGTTATGTTTATTTTAATGTCAAAAACTGTGAAATAATTAGAAACGGGCAGGTAAATCAATAGGTTTTAAATGTGTAGTTTTGTGACCAGTTATAAATTTACTTTTCCTACTTGCTAATACCCTTAATACACTGTACCAAGAGGAAGTTTACTCATGAATTCTGTAAAAAAATGATATTTATGATCAATATGACTATTTTTTGAGAAGGCAATGGCACCCCACTCCAGTACTCCTGCCTGAAAACTCCCATGGATGGAGGAGCCTGGTAGGCTGCAGTCCATGGGGCCGTGACTGAGCAACTTCACTTTCACTTTTCACTTTGATGTATTGGAGAAGGAAATGGCAGCCCACTCCAGTGTTCTTGCCTGGAGAATCCCAGGGATGGGGGAGCCTGGTGGGCTCCCGTCTATGGGGTCACACAGAGTTGGACACTACTGACGTGACTTAGCAGCAGCATGATTATTTTTAAGCTAGTACATTTTATAAAATTATATCAGAGACAGGGTAAAAAGTGATGCCCAGGCTGCTATTTAATCTTCAAATTTTGAAGGAGTGGGGAAAGAGTGGGAGGGAGGGAAAGGAGAAAAAAGGAAAAAAAAAAGTTTTCTTAGTGCCAGTGTTTGTTCAATCACATTTCTGCACATCATGAAATAAGTCTTAGTCATAATACCTTCCTAACACACTGTTAATTTCATTTGAAATTTTCTAGTTTTGTCTTTGTTAACAAAACTACCTAATCACACATTGTCCTTTAGGGTCTATATTCTTCTTCTCTCTTTCAGTGTTGTATGTGGTTGAATTTTCAAAACTGTAACAATATAGGTAATAGTAAAACATTCCTCCGGTACTGAGAACCTTCTAAATAGCAGCTATGTATGTGGTTACAATAAGATTCTAAAAATTTCTAAATATAATTTTATAAAGAAAACATAGAGGTATCTCAGTTTATCTTCATTGTTCCTAGGATTTTAATATAACTTTGTGTTTCTAAAAATATCAATGAACCCATTAATAGGTGCAGAAGTTTACAAGCTTTTCCTCTAAAGAATTTTGACACGTTTGTCCTTTTACTTTTGTTGTACCTTGATATGGGGGCCTATTTGCGTTTATAAGAATGCACGTGGGGCTAGAGCAACAGGAACAGGAAAAATTCATTAGAAAACAAGGTTACATAAAATTAAAATCTGACCAGTAAGATAGAAATAAAGAAATGAAGATTTTAGTTGTATATTTTTCAAAATTGTAATTTGTTCCTCTGTTTTTAGAATCAACAATCTAAATAATTTCAGATATATCTTAANATACAAGGTTACATAAAATTACAATCTGACCAGTAAGATAGAAATAAAGAAATGACGATTTTAGTTGTATATTTTTCAAAATTATAATTTGTTCCTCTGTTTTTAGAATCAACAATCTAAATAATTTCAGATATATCTTAAAATTCTGGGCCTCAGGTACTAAAATTTTAGGGATATTTGTAAAACACATGAGTATTTTAGAACATTCATTGCTATATGATTACTTAATTTATGAATTTAGTTCTAGGAACTTAATTTAGAGCCATCAGAAATTTGAATGCAATAACATGGTATACCAAAGTTGCTATTTCAGACACTAACATGTTATAATTGCAAAAGACTTCTTGATTTCATGAAACCTCCTTTCTCAGTGTTTTACAATATCTCATCACCATCCCTAACATGTAGATAGCACAATCATCACCTGTTTTACAAATGAATATACTTATACATAGGCATAGAGAGAACAGGGTTTTGGGATTTTAAAAGATAAGAAGAATGGTCAGAGTAATCAGAGATTGGATTGATATCTTCTTCCAGCAAATTTAATGCTCTAGAGTTCATGGTAAGTTTCCTCTAGCTGATAACCTAAGTGCATGTGTTTAGCAAGATCCCACTAGATCTGAGAACCTCGCTCAATAATCTGGGGGGAGAAAGAAAGCATCTGAGGACTTGGGGAGTGTCCTTTGCTAACTGAAAAAAATGAAATTGAGCTTTTTCTTCTAAATACAAAGCTCTCATGATGCAGCACTATATATAAATGGAACATTTCGAAATGGAGTTGTAAGCAATGACCACACTGACTGTCTAAAGGAGCCCCCTGGCCTTCTGGATGGTGTGTGTTCAATAAAGCCTCCTTCGCTTCACCTTAGAAACTAGGCCATCTGCCACTTCCTCTTTTCCTTTCCCTGCAAAGCTACATAATCACCAATTTGACATTTTAATTAAACAGATAGCATCCCTTTCAGCCGACAATTTATGAGGCTTATAAATTCCTGATTGTAAACAACAATGCAATCTTCCAATGAAAGGGGCTCATGAATTGATAACTTATATTATTGTTGTTTTTTGTCCTGCAGTCTCAGCTCACCAGATTCCCTCTTGCTGGCCATTCTACACTTTTTGAAACCAAGAACAGATGGCCAATTCAGATAATACCACCTATTTTAAAGACATCATAAATCACTCCTGATAAATGCTGTACTGTTTTAGTCATGGCAACTTTATATTACAGCATTAATAAAATTAATTTCTCTTTCATAAGGTTTAGAGTTGCAATTTATGATAACTGTTTGTTCAATGCAAGCAGAAAGATTAAAAATGAGTAAACCAAAACACTAACTAAACTACAAGCCTGGTTTTGTTTTCCTTGGGGAGGGGAGACATGAGAAGAAGGTTTTTAAAACAGCTTGATATCACCTGGAATGATGTTCTCATAGGTTCTACTACTAAAGGCTTACCATTTATTTTCAGTAAAGAGTCACTGCTCAGATTTACATGTTCTATTAACCAGTGAATTATTTATCTGTAGTTAAGTGAAGCAATCAGAATAAGAAAAATCAATATTAATGATTTTCCTTAATAACAACTGCATCTGCATAAATGATATAGATTTACAGTTATTTAAAGAATCACAGTAACTTGTCTGAATCTTATTTGAATTGTAGTAATTAAAAACACTTGATCATTTCCTTGTTTCACTTGGACAAGTTATGCCACCTCTTTGGGTCTCTGCGTCCTCATCTCTAAAATCAAAATAACAATGTTACACATTTTGGTGATTTTAATGATTAAATACTTTAGCCACCTGATATGAAGAGCCGACTCATTGGGAAAGACCTTAATGCTGGGAAAGATTAAAAGCAAAAGGAGAAGGAGGTGGCACAGGGTGAGATGGTTGGATGGAATCACTGACTCAATGGATGTGAATCTCAGCAAACTCCGGGAGATAGCAAAGGATAGGGAGGCCTGACGTGCTGCAGTACATGAAGTTGCAAAGAGCTGGTGGCTGAACAACAACAATGACTAAATGAGTTAATCTCTGTAAAGTTCTTAGTNGAAGGGGGTGGCACAGGGTGAGATGGTTGGATGGCATCACTGACTCAGTGGATGTGAATCTCAGCAAACTCCGGGAGATAGCAAAGGATAGGGAGGCCTGACGTGCTGCAGTACATAAAGTTGCAAAGAGTTGGACACAACTTGGTGGCTGAACAACAACAATGACTAAATGAGTTAATCTCTGTAAAGTTCTTAGTGTAATGCCTAGCACATAGCATATGATTAATAAATGTCAATTATAAAATCATTATATTAGTAAGAGTTGTCATCCTGTTAATATTATTGCCAAAGAAACACAAAACCAAACCAGAAAAACTTTTTACTCAGGAGGAGTCCACATCATCTTCTGAATATTAAAGGTAAGGATCCACCAGAGGTGCTAAGAGACCCAAGGTCACAGTCGTAAGAGTTTTAGATTCCCAGGATGCATGGTTTTGCACTCTGAACGTCAGTGACATGTGCATGAAGGCAGATGGGGTAGAAGTTTAGATTAGTTAGATAACCTGGAAGATGCTCTACCTTTTCTGTTTTAAACTAAAGGATCACAAATTATCTTTCTTTGGTGATATTTTTCCCCCCAAACCAGACCAAAGTAAACTTCTGTATGGAACTTATGATAGAAGTAATGGAACAAAGAAGAGCTTCAGAATTCCCCGAAGGTTTTACTTCCTGATGTCAGCACACTGCTCTGCACCACTGACCTCTGGTGTGGTGTCCAGGAGGAACATATGAATATGAGAGAAAGAATCCAGCCTTTAGGACTCACAGAAAGTAATCACACTGAAAGAGAGTCAGACTAGTTATCTACTGGTTAGAATCTTCTCAGGTAATCTGTCCTTAGCTGAAACTCTAGACCAAATTTATTTCATTCCATTCTGGCAGGAAAAAAGCCAGTGAAAGAGAAAGAAAGAGTGTGGATGTTATTTGCCTATTTATTTCTGTTACCAAAGTTTTAATTACTTTCTGTTATTCATAAATGTCTAGTAGAAGTCAAGATAATGGCACAAATAGTTCTTCTAGTTTAAACTCTCCAATAATTCAATGCAAACTAAGATAATGAGATACTTTTCAGTTACTTGTAAATGTGATTTTTCCCTTGAAGCTGTTGTACTTGGTCTTGCAGCACTATACAACCAAAGTACAGTGAAAACCCAATCAACTGGATCTTTCTTATCAGACATTTTGGCTCTGTGAACTTATGGTTCCCTGTGCTCTCCTTTAAACAAAATAAGACTGTTTCTCACACTTTAGGTTTAAAAACAAGAGAGACACTTCCAGATTTTCCTGTTGGGTCTGTTTCTCATCACTGTGTTGTTCAGTTGTGAAGTCGTGTCTGGCTTTTGGCGACCCCATGGACTGTAGCACGACCCCATGGGCTTCCCTGTCCTTCACTTTCTCCCTGAGTTTGCTCAAACTCATGTTCATTGAGTCAGCGATGCCATCCAACCATCTCATCCTCTGTTGTCCCCTTCTCCTTCTGCCTTCAATCTTTCCCAGCATCAGGGTCTTTTCCAATGAGTCAACACTTTGCATCAAGTGAGCAAAGTATTGGATCATCAGGTTCAGCATCAGTCCTTCCAGTGAATATTCATGGTTAATTTCCTTTAGGACAGACTGGTTGGATCTCCTTGCAGTCCAAGGGACTNGAGCCGACTCATTGGGAAAGACCTTAATGCTGGGAAAGATTAAAAGCAAAAGAAGGGGGTGGCACAGGGTGAGATGGTTGGATGGCATCACTGACTCAGTGGATGTGAATCTCAGCAAACTCCGGGAGATAGCAAAGGATAGGGAGGCCTGACGTGCTGCAGTACATAAAGTTGCAAAGAGTTGGACACAACTTGGTGGCTGAACAACAACAATGACTAAATGAGTTAATCTCTGTAAAGTTCTTAGTGTAATGCCTAGCACATAGCATATGATTAATAAATGTCAATTATAAAATCATTATATTAGTAAGAGTTGTCATCCTGTTAATATTATTGCCAAAGAAACACAAAACCAAACCAGAAAAACTTTTCACTCAGGCGGAGTCCACATCATCTTCTGAATATTAAAGGTAAGGATCCACCAGAGGTGCTAAGAGACCCAAGGTCACAGTCGTAAGAGTTTTAGATTCCCAGGATGCATGGTTTTGCACTCTGAACGTCAGTGACATGTGCATGAAGGCAGATGGGGTAGAAGTTTAGATTAGTTAGATAACCTGGAAGATGCTCTACCTTTTCTGTTTTAAACTAAAGGATCACAAATTATCTTTCTTTGGTGATATTTTTCCCCCCAAACCAGACCAAAGTAAACTTCTGTATGGAACTTGTGATAGAAGTAATGGAACAAAGAAGAGCTTCAGAATTCCCCGAAGGTTTTACTTCCTGATGTCAGCACACTGCTCTGCACCACTGACCTCTGGTGTGGTGTCCAGGAGGAACACATGAATATGAGAGAAAGAATCCAGCCTTTAGGACTCACAGAAAGTAATCACACTGAAAGAGAGTCAGACTAGTTATCTACTGGTTAGAATCTTCTCAGGTAATCTGTCCTTAGTTGAAACTCTAGACCAAATTTATTTCATTCCATTCTGGCAGGAAAAAAGCCAGTGAAAGAGAAAGAAAGAGTGTGGATGTTATTTGCCTATTTATTTCTGTTACCAAAGTTTTAATTACTTTCTGTTATTCATAAATGTCTAGTAGAAGTCAAGATAATGGCACAAATAGTTCTTCTAGTTTAAACTCTCCAATAATTCAATGCAAACTAAGATAATGAGATACTTTTCAGTTACTTGTAAATGTGCTTTTTCCCTTGAAGCTGTTGTACTTGGTCTTGCAGCACTATACAACCAAAGTACAGTGAAAACCCAATCAACTGGATCTTTCTTATCAGACATTTTGGCTCTGTGAACTTATGGTTCCCTGTGCTCTCCTTTAAACAAAATAAGACTGTTTCTCACACTTTAGGTTTAAAAACAAGAGAGACACTTCCAGATTTTCCTGTTGGGTCTGTTTCTCATCACTGTGTTGTTCAGTTGTGAGGTCGTGTCTGGCTTTTGGCGACCCCATGGACTGCAGCACGACCCCATGGGCTTCCCTGTCCTTCACTTTCTCCCTGAGTTTGCTCAAACTCATGTTCATTGAGTCAGCGATGCCATCCAACCATCTCATCCTCTGTTGTCCCCTTCTCCTTCTGCCTTCAATCTTTCCCAGCATCAGGGTCTTTTCCAATGAGTCAACACTTTGCATCAAGTGAGCAAAGTATTGGATCATCAGGTTCAGCATCAGTCCTTCCAGTGAATATTCATGGTTAATTTCCTTTAGGACGGAGTGGTTGGATCTCCTTGCAGTCCAAGGGACTGTAAAGAGTCTTCTCCATCACCGCAGTTTGGAAGCATCAGTTCTTCAGTGCTCAGCCTTTTTATGGTCTAATTCTCACATCCATACATGACTACTGGAAAAACCAAAGCTTTGACCATACAGACCTTTGTCAGCAAAGTAATGTCTCTGCTTTTTAATACACTGTCTAGGTTTGCCATAGCTATTCTTCCAAGGGGCAAGCATCTTTTAATTGTGTGACTGCAGTCAGTGTAAGTCATTGATTTTGAAGTCCAAGAAAATGAAATCTGACACAGTTTCCATGTTTTCCCCATCTATTTGCCATGAAGTGATACAACTGGATGCCATGATCTTAGTTTTTTGAATGTTGAGTTTTAAGCCAGATTTTTCATACTGTTTATAGAGTTCTGAAGGCAATAATACTGAAGTGATTTGCCATTCCCTTCTCCAGTGGACCATGTTTTGTCAGGCCCTCATCACTGTGTAAATATGACTAAAGTTCAGAATCACAGAAGAGTCAGTCATGTCATTATCCTTATTTTCCTGATTTCATTTTGGCAGAAAATAGCTAGCATATTTTCATAAAGACAAGAGAACAAGTCAGTTAAATGTTTATCCTCTGTTCATCCGCTGAAATACTATTCCATTTTGCCTTATTTTATTCCCCCTGACTGTTGGCAAAAACTCTGGTTAGAGATAGCAGGATTTATCTGCTTCAGGAATAATAAATTTTGCACACGGTAATGTTTTTCTAATGTTTGTTAATTTGTTGCTATGGCAAGGTATTCTTTGGTAATGTCAAGAAAACCATATCCAGGTTAATAACGAATTGCTCAATCGGGGAATATTGGAGAGACATATATTTTCTGACTTTTTCACATGATTAAGACCAAATCTTTTGCTATTTAGTGGTAGATGTAGGGGTAATTTTTTCCTTGATAATAAGGCACAGTTGTTTTATTTTCTTAATGGCATAGTAGCACTATTTTTAGAATATGATGTAATGGCTATGCTCTTCTACTCTAACGCATCAGTTAATACATGAAAAATGAAAGACATTTCTACATTATACTTCATGAAGGCAACTTCAATATACAAGAGATGTGTCAGCTTCTTGTAAGCAAAATTGCTCCAGAGCTTCATAATAACTCTGCCATAAAATATAGAATGCTGTCTGTTAAGATTCTTGGAGCCTGAAAAATAATCCATCAAGCGTAAAAAGAGGCCAGAGATAGATACAATTTCTAGTTTTATTTAACATGGAAGAGCATATGCAGATATCATTTTTAAATTGACCTAAAGTAATAGACAATACCAATTACAGAAAGAGAAATATAACCACTCCTGAGGAGAAAGGGAAAAGTGCAAGAATAACAGTAAATAATAAATACAGGAACGCAAAAAGACATTTTATATCTCAGTGGCATAGCAATGGGAATACAGAGAGAACAGGACTGTTTTTAATTGAAATATCTGAGCAGGATTTCAAAGTGAGTAAAATTAATTAAAGAACCTGAATTTTTAATATGTTTGCCACCAGTTTGAGGAAATATGATAGGTTTGGGGGAAATTTCAGGGAAAATGGAAGACTCAGATCAATGAGAAAACCAGTAGGAAGTTTAAAGCTTATTTGGCACAAGCCAAATCTGTAACAGTAGTTCTACTAGGAACGGTATTCCAAAATTAGGGTTGATTTCTTTGTTTATATCCTATGAACATGTATTTGTGTGTACCCTTAGATTTACTTTTCTAAGATGTACAGTCTCTGTAGACACTTTACCTGGAGGAGAATTTTCCTTAAGTGACTGTCAGCCATAAAAAATGTGTTTAGGACTATGACAGAATTCCTAGGGTATCATTTATCTTTCTTATAAATGGAAAAGCTGGTGCTTATAATTTGTGGCTATTGTTGTTTTATACAAAGATATTTACATTTGAAAACTTTAAGCATTTTTAAAACATTTAATTGGAGGATAATTGCTTTACAATGTTGTATTGGTTTCTGCCATGCAAAAATGTGAATCAGGCATAAGTGTTCATACATTCCTTCCCTCTTGAACCTCTTAAGCATTTTCTTTCACTCAGCTCCTCAGGTCAGAACACAAGTGATCAGGAGACTTGTCCATCTAATTCATTTTACAGCTCCTATCTGAGTGAGACACACACCCTGTGGGCTCTCTCCAGGAACAGAACACTATATTCTCGTTTGGATTCTGGAATATCATCCCTGGTAAGAATGTTTTAACTAGTTCTTTACTTAGTCATAAGTTTAACATGAATTTTTCTTAACATTTTACACTTTTTAACCAGTGTATACCTGTCTTCCAAGGTGGCGCTAGTAGTAAAGAACCTGCTAGCCAAGGCAGGAGCATAAGAGATGTGGGTTCGATCCCTGGGTAGGGAAGATCCCTCGGAGGAGGGCATGGAAACCCACTTCAGTTTTCTTGCTTGGGAAATCCCGCGGACAGAGGAGTCTGACAGGCTAAAGTCCATAAGGCCACAAAGAGTTGGACATGACCAAACCAACTTAGCACACACGCATAAATGTCTTAAACCTATACTTGTAACTGGGGAGAAAATGAAAGTTGCTACTCTTAGTCCCAACTCAGAAAGGAAACAATCTGGGATGGAGGAAGGAAAACAAAAGAGATAGAGATGAATAGAAAAGATAAAGACCAGAGACATTAACAATGGTGTCCCTTCCTTTCCCCACTGAGTTCAAATTCTGTCTCTAGTCTGAGAATTATCTCCTTTCTTTATGGAATATCCTTTGTCCACAAGATAAAAAATTTTCCTCCTAAACTTACCATTTCCAAGATTGTTCTTTAACCCATCTAAGTGGAATCACAAAGTTTTGTCCCTCCTTTCCTTCATTCAAAAATTTTCCACTTGTTCCTTGGATGAAAATGAGTTATTTCTATGTTTGCCTCTCAAATTACAGAAAGTGAGTTTTTCAAGCACAAATACCATATTTTATTTAACTTTGTATCTTTAGTGTCTGAGATAGTGCCTGCCACATAGCAGGGGCACCATACTTATTTTTCAATAAATTAGTGAGTTGAAATGAAGCATTCTAGTTTCAAAAATATTTATTGAACCAATGTATTAATCACTTGGTTCATCAAAATCAAAAAGGAAAAAGAACAGGGTAAGACACAGGAATATTCACCAGTCCTTTAAGAAGAAAGCATGGTCACACAACTGCAATATGTTGACAGCCTTTCATAGATATAAACAAAGAAACGCAATGGCTCATTTTCCTGTGATGTTAGAAACCCCCAAATCAACCACATAACTCCTTTAAAAAACTGACAGTTTTTTTTACACAAAATTATATATCAGTTGAAAAACGGAAACTTTATTTTCAATATAGCCTTAGCTTAGATTCATTTTTCCCCAGCTAAAGTCTCATGAAATAGCACAAAAAGACTATTGGATGTGGCAACTACAGGAAATTTAACTTAAAAAAATTTTTATTCTATGACAGTAACAAGCAAAAAAAATCCAAAAGGGCATAACAGATTGGGAAAGATGCTTCCACAAACATGTAAACCGAACAGCCAAAGATAGACTACATTTTTCAATAATCTAAAATGTGTTTGTGCTTCTTAGTTTTTTAAAATATAGTTCTGAAGAATAAGTGAATTACTTGAAAGTATGTTAGCAAATCCTTGGATTATCCCAAAGAATTGCTCAAGCATTAACTTTTAAATGTTGCTGTTAATCAAGTTAGAGAATTTTGTTATTTTTAAATGAATATATTTAAATGTTTATGGACCAACTAAGGTCATTCAGTAAGTAAGTAATGAAGGTAAAAGATCAAAGCTAAATGATTATTAAAAACCCACCTCTTCCCAATTTATTTTGAGGCAGCTTGCCCCAAATCTTACTTTATAGGATGGGCTAGTTCCATGTGCTATGCTAAGAATGAAAGGTTCTATGGTTTAAAACTCCAGCAAAATACTTTGTAGTATAGACTCAAAATATATCTTAAGATACTAAAGGTTCAGAGCAGTCCTGTAGTAAAGATAAGTGGTTAGCTTGGTTTAATCCAGTGCCTCATAAGCTTATTTAATAATGAAAGTGTTTTTTATGTTAGTCACACAGCCTTAAGCAAAGAAAAACTATACAAAATACTGTTCTGTGAGATGACTGTAGTTGTTCCAAATACTGTAATGGCATTTCTTCAAATCAAATGTTCTTCAAATCAAATGTGTCTGTATAGGGTATAACATAGCTAACAGAAGAATGAATCTATGGTGTATGAATTTAACGTATTCTTTGCTGAGTAATATACCTTTTTGTTTGTGCTAACCTTAAAACTATCATAAGTCATGTAAGACACTAGGAATTTTGATTGGCTACAGCTTCAGTAGCAATAGACACTTAAACTAGTAGTCACATGTGAAGGGATTCTTCTGGGTAGCCTCAAAGGGCAGAGCTTTTGTAACTGGACTAACTTAGAGGGATTACTTTGGGTCCATATAATGAAGAAACTTTAACAATTACAACTATTCTAAAATAGAATGAGATTCCTCATGAGCTATTCAATAAATAGCAAAGGACAGATTCTTAGAGGTGGTGTAAAGTGGATTCATGAATGGGTGCATATATTTATTTGTGTTCTCATTTGTCATCAAACATAAATCAGTTGCAGGTATTGGAAGATGCAAAATTGAATAAAAATAAATAATTTAGATTGGACTAACACAACATCAATAAGCACGTCATTAGGTACCTAGAGTTCAATTGAGCTCAATGTTTGGATGGGTTCACATTACTTGTACACTTAAAGTAAGTGAACTATTTATCGCCAGATGATATTTCTCTTCTCTCTTACTTTAAAGCTTCCATCAGATTCTTTTAAGTTCCTCACTTGGCACAAAGTAGAACAAAATGACATCCAAGGAAGTCAACTGCGTTGCCCACGAGTGAGAGAAGGTAAAGGAACAGAAGTGTGTGACCTTTTTGTACATGCTCTTAGTAGATGTCTTTTGAAGATAACAACACATTACTTGGGGATAAAAACCTGTATGACCTACAGGTAGAAAAATTACCTTTTTCAAGACCATATTGTTGTAAATATAGTGAAACCACCTTTAAAAGCATACTCTTTTTCTTTTAAGATTTATTCTTTTATTTCTTTTACTTTGGGCTGTGGTGGGTCTTTGGTCCTGTGTGTGGGCTTTCTCTACTTGCCGTGGGGGAGACTGCTCGTCACTGCAGTGCACGTGCTTCTCACTGGGCTTCTGCGTGGGCTCTAGGGTGCAAGGGCTTCAGTAGCTTCAGTGTGTGGGCTCAGTTGTCGCTGCTCTCAGGCTTTAGAATGCGGGTTCAGTTGTGGCGCATGGGCTCAACTGCTCAGTGGCATGTGGGATCTCCCTAGACCAGGGATCAAACCAGTGTCCCCTGCATTGCGAGGCAGACTCAACCGCTGACCACCAGAGAAGCCCTAAAAGCATAATCTTATAGCTGATCATATAAACAATAATGTTCTATATTAAATATTAGAAAGCAAAAACAGAAGAACCTGTAATTCAATTATCCAGAAATAGTCACCGTGACTTTTATTTCCATTTAGTCTTTTTTTGAAAAGCATATATGTATTTCCTTACAAAATAATATGGACACGTGTATTTCTTGAGTTTTTTCATCTGATATTGTGAGCCTTTCTTTCCTCCATGTTATAAACATTACTCTAAACAAATTGTTTAGAAGTTGCATATCTTTCCATCATAAGGATATTATTAAATGTATTTAACCAATGATCTTTGGAATTTTATGATCATGAATAACACTGTTACTTCAGTGGATGACTTTAAGCTGGTTAATCCTACATTGATTAAAAAAGCATTAAAAGAGAATCTAAATAAGTCAATAGTTTCATTATGCACTTTCACTAAACATTTTAAACTTGGTAAAATAACCAATGCTTTATTATTCCTCTTTCATACTGTCAGATTTTATAAGTGTGCTAGTGTGACAGTATGAAAGATTTTTAATCTGAAGTCCTTGATATATATAATGTTTGGTTTCTAGAAGTAGCTGCAATAGATTATAAGTTCTGTAGGAACAGAGATGGTTATCTTTTTGCATCCTTCATAAGTGGATGAAATAATATTAGACATAATTCCTGCTGCAGTGAATATTTGGTCTTTATAAAATATCAAGTATCTTGGCTAATTTACATCTATATTTGTAGACTTGCAGATACATTGTCTATCATACAATTGTAATATTGATATAAGAAAAGTTGCTATAGGTATATTCATCTGCCCATTTCCACCTCTCAATTGCATTACTTTACCCACTAATGCTTTTCTTCTTTCACTCAAACTCAAATGACAAATGTGGTTAAAATAACATCTTTTTTATAAAATTGTGAGTTAAATATGTTCTTATGGTTTAACTCTACCATATCTATTTGCAGCTAAGCATTCACTGGCTTATATAATAAAACATTATTTTATGTAATAATTTAGATTATATATTATATTAGTATATTTATAATAATAAAATGTTATTAGATAGTACTATTAGAGGTAAATTATACTTTCCTTTG
>SJYW01054536.1:2379827-2413026 GCA_006410735.1 Raphicerus campestris | reverse complement strand
ATAATTTCCTTTGGAGACCTTAGAATATTTTTCTAAGAGCTACAAATTATGGGAAATTAGTGACATGTATGCACATCTATATTTAAAGTAAATAACCAATAAAGACCTACTATAAAGAAATTTTAATGAAAAAATAAATAAACAATAAAAATAAAGTATGGGGAATTAGGAAGGAAGGAGATCAGAGGCCATGAGGCCATGTATGTCACAGGTATAGAGTTCATCAACAAAAGAAAGAGAAAGGGTTACATCAAGGGCTAAAGAAGGCAAGGTTTAGTAGGCTCTTAAACTTCAGTGTGTGCACAAGTTACCTGGAAGTGTGTGGAAAACACGGATTCCCAGGCCCTATGCCTGAAGCATCTGATGTAGTTAGTATGCAGTAGGGCCCTGGAATCTGCATTTATTAAAATTATTATAGGTGATTCTGTTGCAGGTGATCTGAGATCCCTACTATGGGAAAAATTGATTGAGGGGGCTTGGAGAGAGGCAGGAAATGAAGACATTTGAATAGGAAGTGAAACACTGGGAACGGAATGTAAGAGTATTGGCATTTATGCAGGTGTATGTGGGTGGAGGTCGTTGATAATTTGGTAGCCACTATGAGGCAAAATAAATTGTATTTGGAGTGACAGGTGGAGAGTTGAGATTTAGAGAGAACTGCAGAACTGAAGAAAGTGGAGAAGATGACAGAAGAATAAAAATCTAGGAGTAAACTGAAAAGGAGCATGTGTAAAAAGAGTCCAGCTGTCTCCCTCCTTCTCCGGTCTAAGCAGCCAAGTCATGCGCTGAGGTCATCAGTCAGCAAAATCGGCCCTCATGAAGATCCCAGTGGTCATTCATGCAGAGGATATCATCGCTCTCCAGAGACAGGGCACATTTACCTTCCATTAGGCCATTAACAACACCCAATCTCTCTCAAGTGACTGGTCGTAAAAGGAATAGAGCATGATCTAGGGGATAGGAAACAGTGAAAAATCCCATCAACTCAAGCCATGAAGAAAACAGATGTCCCGTGTTCATTGCCCTAAATTTTAAGAGTTTTTTGTGTGAGATGGAGAACAAGTGCATTTCAAAAGCATTCTAAGAATGCCCCTCTTTCTAGATTAGATCTGGAAACACCCATCAAAATTACTGCAGTTGATCTCAGTTGCCCCAGTTGTACATTCAGGAAGAGTTCCCAAGAAAAGAAAGATTAGCTGGTGTGTGATAAACAGCAATTTCCCAGGGCTTTGATTGCCAGATAGAGACTGACTTAACTCCTCCCAATTAAACGAAGCCAAAGAGCGTATTGCTGGCAGAATTATTTTAAAGAATAGATTCTTCCTGGTCGAAAATCCCCCAGCAAGTTAATTCAGTCACTGCTGTTAGGAGTTAGAAATCCAATGAAGGGACAAAGAACAAGCTCAGAGATGGCAGGTGAAAGCCAACATCCCTGGGCTGTCAGATATTCCAGACTTCAGTTCTCAGCTGCTGAGATATATCTTCAATTACCAAGCAGGTCTGAGGGTTTTTTATTTTTTATGAAAAGAATCCAATTTAATACATCTCCTCACAGTGGAAGTGACCTTTGGCTTCTAATTTCAAAGAAATCTTTGCAAGCTGCTTTAAAGAGAAATAATTGAAAGAGCAGAAGATCAATAGATATCAAACAAAAAATACAGGGCAGAGTTTAATAACTCTGGTATAGCTATTGCACAAAGAAAGCTACCAAATTTGGTGTGGGGGAGAGGGTGTAAATAAAGACAATAAAGCTTGAGGTCTCCCCAGTCAGTGAGTTGACTGGTCCAGTTTTTCCAGTTCTATAACTTTTAATTCCAATCATCCTAATCAATGAATAAGGTGATTTCCTAGTACAAGGATATTTAATTTGTAAAGTAGTTGGGATACTACCACCTTCAGGCTATGTAATTTCCTGAATGGCAACATTACAGCTTGTTATGAGAGAAATGCTTGAAAGCACAGGTTAGATTCTTGGCTTCCACCTGCGTCTGATGAAAGAACTGATAACTTTTGTCAAAATAATGAAGTATTGGTCTCTTGCTCTTATTGCCTTCCATAAATCCTTCATAAATGGACTCATTATCACCCATCAGAGTCCAGACAGACTTGCCACAAAAAGCAAAGTTTGTTCTTGATACCTTCAATATCGTTTCTGTGTTCTTTTCACCTTTGAAATCATGCATTCCAGAAAAAATGGAGTGAGGAGAAGTGGGTACAAATGATGCCAGGTCTCACTCTTAGAAATACAAAATGTTCGAGTTGGAAGTGAATTAAAATCAAACCTGGTGGCTCGGCAGTAAATAATCTGCCTGCCAATACAGGAGATGTGGGATTGATCCCTGGGTGGAGAAGATCCCCTGGAGAAGGAAGTGACAGCCCAGTTCAGTATTCTTGCCTGGGAAATCCCACGGACAGAGGAGCCTAGTGGGCTACAGTCCATGGGGTCTCAAAAAAGTCAGACACGACTCAGTGACTAAACAACAAAGTTTAGGGTGGCTTTCAGGGGCTTGATTGGCATCAGGAAAGAGTGAAGTTTGCCTGTGGCAGAATGATGAGTGTCAGGGTCTATGACAATAAGAAAACCTATGTTGGTCTACAAGTATTAGAAATAATTTTATAAATTATAAATTTATAAAATCTTTATAAAGTATGATGAACTTCAAACATAATTTCTCACCAAATTCAACTCTTGATGGGCCCTTGATGCTAGACTTCCCCATATTTTTGCAGATGTGGAAAACTGAACAGCTCAGAAAAGCAAAATTAATCATCTGGAGTCACACTATTACCTGCTAATTAACTCCAGACTGGAAACAAAATACCCTTTCCCCAACCCTGGAAGTTATGTGCAAACCTGATTTAGGGGACAATAAGGCTGGAAAATAGTAGGAAATGAGTTTGGAAATGGGGACTGGGATAAGATTGTAGAAAACATTGCCTGATGAACTAGGCTTTTCCATCTTTATTTGGTAAGCACTAAGAAACTTCTGAAAGGTTTTTGAAAATATCAGTCCCATGGTAAACGTTGTTTTTAGGAGAGCTGGATAGCAATTTGTGTCATTTATGCTGAAGAAAAGATTACAAAGCAGGAGATCTAAGAGAAAGTAGCTACAGTTCAGGTAGGAAGATGTGAGTGTCTGGACATTGAAAAGGAAGGGACAGATTCTCAAGGGGAAAACTGGTAAGATTAGGTGGTTTATTGAATTAAGAGACAAAAGAGAAAGAAAGTCAAGAGTGACTTCATGATCCCTAAAGAGAAAATTATATGAAGATTAAAGCCACTATACTGGTGATTTTTCTCACTTGCTTGAGCTAGAAGTAATTGATGTAAGATTAAAGTTAACTCTACATGTTGACTTTTCCCTACAGTTAATAGAGGTCATTCCTTCCTTTTAATTACTCTAGAAAGTCATCAAATTATCTCTGAACCTCACAATATTTGTCACAGAAATGTGCTAAATTGCATTTAAAAAGAAATCTATATGTGAGAATTTAAGTTAAAGCTGACTTTTGATCCTCTTACAGAAACTTAAACCATAGGTAGCAGACTTGTGAACAATTTAAATTAAAATAATCTACAGCCCTATTTTTTTCTGATAACTGTATTCACTTTACTGTAAACTGAAAATAAAGTAAAACAGATGAAAAAGAAATAAAATTGCTGATTTGTTTGCTGTTTACTCTCTCTTGTATAACTCATTTGGTGATGGGAAGGCCTAGGAAGTAAGCTCATCAGAGATGGCCTCAAGGCTTCTGGCAGCAGGAAGAGAAACACAGGAACTGGGGGAATTAAATATTTAATAATCATTTCTTGATTAATCTATTATTGTCATACCTGTGCATCTGATTTAGTGTTTTCACATTGGAGGTTTCACTGTATTTTATTTGGAAGACATAAGAGTTATTCAGCAAATTTCAGGGAAAATAATTTTAAACAATTAGAAAGTGTTCACAGTGGTCAAGTCCTGGCTCCTCTTCTGTCCCCATCTCTCCCGAGCCTGATTAGGCAGGCAGAAGTGTATTTAGTCACATACATCACATTTTGTTAATGTTCACACGATTGGGGCATAAGAGTTCAATCCTGTCTCCCTCAGTCCTAATATCAAGTGGAAGTTTAAAACAACCAGTCATGCATCCAGTGAGTGTCTTGACCCTGTCTTCCGGAACCTACTTCCAAGATCTCACCTTGTGATTTCTGCTCAGGACCCTCTGCCGAAGAGCTGCTCTTCAGAGAGGAGGAATGTACTTTGCCTTCACAGAAAAGAGTCCTTGAAAAAAACAAATGGGAAACGTGGCTGCAGGAAAACTGGGAGGACTGCACGGTGAGAGCTTAAAAAAAAAAAGCATATTTCCTTCGTTGACTAAATTATGGCATTTTTTAAAAAGCCAATTGCCAGAATAAACAACAAAACACATTTAAGTACATCTCTAGAAATTTCTCTGAAAATAGCTGTGATTGGTGCTCCATCTCTTCCCCNAAAAGCATATTTCCTTCATTGACTAAATTATGGCATTTTTTAAAAAGTCAATTGCCAGAATAAACAACAAAACACATTTAAGTACATCTCTAGAAATTTCTCTGAAAATAGTTGTGATTGGTGCTCCATCTCTTTCCCCATCCTTTATGTTCATCAAGACATGCTACTTATTTTCTAACCTTCATTTTATATTGATATTGCAGAACTTTGGAAAAAGTTTAAAAGAACAGAGAATGAAATTGGATTTTTTATAATAAAAAAGTAAAGTGTTGAATGATAATCCTTATGAATGAATTTATGATGTAATCTGGACTCTTTTGAATGATGTGGTAAAAGCTAAAAGTTCTGATGATCTGGGCAGCCATCGGGTCTGAACAGAGCTATCCTGGAACAAATCAAACTTTCAGCATCGAAGGATTTGAGGTGTGGTTTCTTGGTGCTGAAAATGACTCAGCTGGCTGAGCCACTAGCATTGAAACAGTTCCCATAGTTAGCTCTCAACCATTACCCACCTGTGGGGTTGCCATCACTCAAGCATTCAAGTCATGGTTAAGCAGAGGACTGAAGACTTAACTGTGAAAAATAAGCATTGGTAGCAATAAAAGAATAAATGAACTTCTTTATAACAGAGTAAGATGCCAATATTTTTGAGGTTTTTCAAAGTGATCAAATTGCATGTGAGAATCTTAAGAAATCTTCCAGCAATGAGACTTATTGGGATCTCCCACTGCCTCTTCTGTTTCACAGATGAATCTTGTATGTCATAGAATTCTAGAATTAGGGGTTGGGAAGGAGCTTCAGATTGAGTCTGATCCAAACACTTTCCTTTCAAAAAGGAAAGGAAAGTTTAGAAAGAGAAGCAATTTGCCCGAGGTCACACAACTTATTAAGGGAAGCTAGGAAAGTAGAATATTGTTTCCCAGTATAGTGTTTCCTTTTCTTTCTAAAATTAATTTTAATTAGTCACATATAATGGATACATTCCATTCTTTAAAATTTATATAGTGCACCTACTTATTTATTTGAAAAATTTAAACTACACACCTAAAACTTTAACCTCAACTCCCAGGATTCTTTTAAAAGTAACCATTCCAGTGTTTACAAGCATTTGTTCTTTATAGCTGTCATTTAAACCATGGATACATTGCAAAGGCCAATGGTACCTTGCTAAAAACTTCTCATAGAAAGTTTAATTGGCCTTTAGATAATTATACTGCAAGAGAATGGCTAAATGAACCCTAATCTATTACAGAAAAACTTATTGGGAAAAGCAGCCTATTTGAGAAGGTGATGTTTAATGTGGAAATGATAGATATAATCTCAATATTTCTTTAGTTTTCTTTAGAATGAAGGCCTTTTATACTTTGGGAAAATAGAACTTAAAGTATCAAATTTCATAATGTTTAATATCTGAATATATCAAGACCTTTTTTAGATAGAGATATCTGTATTTCTTTAAAAATGGTAAATTATCTTGCTTCAAATTAAAAAAAGGAATGTCATCTTATGTAATAATTTCTAGTCACAGAAATTGACAGCAAAATTTTGGAAATAAAAAAAGTAAACTTGACTTTTAGAAATAAAGTTTACAAGACCAATGCTACCACTGAGAGTGGTTTTAATCTCTTTGACATCAAAGTTGACTGATGTTAAAAGTAACAATAAAATATCCACTATCTCAGAAATATGTTACACTACATATATGTATATACCCCTGGTTATTTTAAAATAAAACCATATTTTCCATCTTTTGAATGATGGCATCTAACTCTGAAATTTTTATAAATGAAATTTCTGAGAATTTCCAAGGAGGCTAAAGACCTGGGTTCGATCCCTGGGTTGGGAAGATCCCCTGGAGAAAGGAATGGCTACCCACTCCAGTATTCTGGCCTGGAGATTCCATGGACTGTATACTGCATGGGGTCACAGAGTCAGACACAACTGAGTGACTTTCACTTTCAAAGATAGCTAATCATATAAACCCAAACAGTGCTTTACCCCCTCTACTTTTCATATCAGAAAAATTTCAAAATATAAGGATCTTTCCATCTCTACCTGCCACCTCCCACCTGGTGTTTAATTCTAAACAATCCAGTCAATATCTTTACCCTCCTTTCCTATTTTGAAAATCTCTGCAATAATTGTGAGCGTTTGGATGTATGAATATTTTAGAAGACCAAAAAACAGAACAGTAAAAACTGCTGACTTAAATATATAACAGTTAAAATTAATAACTATTTTTAAAAGCTGACAATGCACTTGCTTTTTGTTTTTATTTGTTTTTCCCTTCAGAATTTGAACCTTTCATTTCAGGATTTGGGGGACCCTTATCAAGTTGAAAATTTTAACAGGATTCTTAGAAGACTAATTCGAGTTGAAACTCTCTGGTTAGTGGACAATTCACTGGTGGATTTAAGTGCCTTAAGATTGCCAAGGTACCTTCTCCCTAGCATGTTCAGTTTCTAAGTTAAAGTCAAGTCTTTATTATATGAGTACATGTGATCAATGTCTTTACCTGTTGTGGCTCTCCTCATGCAGTCAGACCTTGAAAGTAAGAGTGCTAAGTGATGTCTGAGCAAGGCAAAAAGGGAAATTTATAAATCAAACTGTCACACTTAGCAAGAAAAATCTATTCCTTTTCAAACTAATATTGTTATTACCAGTTCTTAGGGGAATAATTAATAACCATAGGACATATTGGCAGAAAAGCTTGGTATGTTCCTTGTGTAGTGAACTGGAAATACAATCACATTATATACACATTATCATTGTAAGATAGTGATTTTTAGTCATGTTTATTGACCATTTACAGGGAAAGACTCAATAGGTAGTTGACGAGAGTCTTGACTTCAGGTTCACTTGCTTAAAAAAATATATTTTTAACATTTTATTTATTTTCAGTTTACTCTCTTATTTGATTTAAGATAAAATTCTTTACATTCTAATAGAGGGGTAGGAGTTGTCAATCAGAACGGTGACAGAAATAAAAGAATTTTAAATTTATATGGGCTCTTTGATGTCCCAAAGACACTAAAAATAATAGTAAAGATAACCTGCCTCCTTGCTCAGGATTGCTTGAGAACTCTGTAGAGAACTGCCCTTTGCTTCACCAAGCAGATGTGTAGCTAGCAGCAAGCAGTGGTAGCCATCAGAGGGGCAGACAGAAGTTCCCAGAAAAGAATTAGGAAATAGCAAGCAGCCACAAGAAGGAAAGGTAAATCCTTGAGCGTGTTAAGCTACATCTCTGAGCCGGGGCTGAGGCAGGGCAATGAAAAGAGCTCATCACAGTTACCAGGGGAGTGATACTGCCCAGCAGACAGAGAAAGGGGCAGAATATGCAATGGTCCCTGAAGATCTACAGTCATTTTCAAAGTCCCCTCCCAACTTTAGACAGACTTGTATAACATTTGATTTTACTTATGTTCTTTTCAAATGACAAATTTTAAAATACCAAAATAAAAAATTTCAGAGGAATCTTAATATCACTGCCATTTTAATTTATTCAGTTTGTTGTTGTTCAGTTACTGAGTCATGTCCGACTCTGTGACCACACGAATTATAACATGCCAGGTTTTTCTGTCTTTCGCTATCTCCCCATCCATTGAGACAGTGATACCATCCAACCATCTCATCCTCTGTCACACCACTCTCTTCTTGCCCTCAGTCTTTCCCAGCATCAGTTACATGCTTGTTCAATTTTTCCCTCTAGCCTCTCTTCTAGGGATAAAATAAGGATGTATTGGTTATATTTTGTAATACTTATTTAAATAAATGTACAAGAACAAATATTAATAGTCACATAACATAATTTAAAAATACCACACTAGAAGACCATTAATTTGGGGTATGTGAATTTGACTTGATCCAAAACCTCCTAATTTTTCCTATCTTATCTAAAAAAGAAGAGAGACAAAGGGAAACTCTTATCATTAAAGAAAAGACTTGACCCAGTTTTAGTATTCTTTAGATGTATTCTTTTGGCCTTTCTTTCTTCAGAAATACAATGTTAATATAAAATTATGTAATTGCAATTCAGACTCTACATCTGTCAAATCAGTGTATCAAGAGAGTAGAAAATTGATGCATGTATATTCATAGCCTCCTTCTCTTCTGCCCCAGGAGAAAAATCACACTTGGTTTGTCAGTCATGTCCCCTAACATTATCCGATTGAGGATCTATGATATGGTGAATATGAGAGACTGATTTGGCCTTGGAGTATAGAATGAAGCAGGGCAAAGGCTAGTAGAGTTTTGCCAAGAGAATACATTGGTCATATCAAATACCCTCTTCCAACAACACAAGAGAACACTCTACACATGGACATCACCAGATCGTCAATACTGAAATCAGATTGATTATAATCTTTGAAGCGAAAGATGGAGAAGCTCTATACTGTCAGCAAGAACAAGACTATGGCTCAGATCATAAACTCCTTATTGCCAAATTCAGACTTAAATTGAAGAAAGTAGGGAAAACCACTAGACCATTCAGGTATGACCGAAATGAAATCCTTTATGATTATAGTGGAAGTGACAAATAGATTCAAGGGATTAGATCTGACAGAGCACCCGATGAACTATGGATGGAGGTTCATGACATTGTACAGGAGGCAAGGATCAAGACCAAGACCATCCCCAAGAAAAAGAAATGCAAAAAGGCAAAGTGGCTGTCTGAGAAGGCCTTACAAATAGCTGTGAAAAGAAGAGAAGCGGAAGGCAAAGGAGAAAAGGAAGATATACCTATCTGAATGCAGAATTCCAAAGAATAGCAAGGAAAGATAAGAAAGCCTTCTTCAATGATCAATGCAAAGAAATAAAGGAAAACAATAGAATGGGAAAAACTTGAGATCTCTTCAAGAAAAGTAGAGATATCAAGGGAATATTTTATGCAAAGATGAGCACAATAAAGGACAGAAATGGTATGGACCTAACAGAAGCAGAAGATATTAAAAAGAGGTGGCAAGAATACACAGAAGAACTGTACAAAAAAGATCTTCATGACCCAGATAATCACAATGATGTGATCACTCATCTAGAGCCAGACATCCTGGAATATGAAGTCAAGTGGGCCTTAGAAAGCATCACTATGAACAAAGCTAGTGGAGGTGATGGAATTCCAGTTAAACTATTTCAAATCCTAAAAGATGATACTGTAAAAGTGCTGCACTCAATATGCCAGCAAATCTGGAAAACTCAGCAGTGGCCATAGGACTGGAAAATGTGTTTTCATTCCAATCCCAAAGAAAGGCAATGCCAAAGAATGTTCAAACTACCACACAATTGCAGTCATCTCACACTCTAGTAAGGTAATGCTCAAAATTCTCCAAGTTAGGCTTCAACAGTATATGAACCATGAAATTCCAGATATTCAAACTGGATTTAGAAAAGGCAATGGATATCTGTTGGATTATCAAAAAAGCAAGGGAGTTCCAGAAAAACATCTACTTCTCCTTTATTGATTATGCCGAAACCTTTGACTGTGTCGATCACAACAAACTGAAAATTCTTCAATAAATGGGAATACCAGACCACCTGACCTGCCTCTTGAGAAATCTGTATGCAGATCAGGAAGCAATGGTTAGATCTGGTCGTGGAACAACAGACTGGTTCCAAATTGGGAAAGGAGTATGTTAAGGCTGTATATTGTCACCCTGCTTATTTAACTTCTATGCAGAGTACATCATGAGAAACACTGGGCTGAGTGAAGCACAAGCTGGAATCAGGATTGCTGGGAAAAATATCAGTAGCCTCGATACACAGATGACACCACACTTATGGCAGAATGCGAAGAAGAACTAAAGAACCTCTTGATGAAAGTGAAAGAGGAGGATGAAAAAGTTGGCTTAAAGCTCAACATGCAGAAAACTAAGATCATGGCATCTGGTCCCATCACTTCATGACAAATAGAGAAACAATGGAAACTGTGAGACTTTATTTTTTTGTCTCCAAAATCACTGCAGGTGGTGACTGCAACCATGAAATTAAAAGACGCTTTCTCTTTGGAAGAAAAGTTATGACCAACCTAGACAGCATATTAAAAACCAAAGACATTACTTTGCCAACAGAAATCTATCTAGTCAAAGCTATGGTTTTTCCAGTAGTCATGTATGGATATGAAAGTTGGACTATAAAGAAAGCTGAGCACCGAAGAATTGATGCTTTTGAACTGTAGTGTTGGAGAAGACTTTTGAGAGTCCCTTGGACAGCAAGAATATCAAACCAGTCCATCCTAAAGGAAATCAGTCCTGAGTATTCATTGGAAGGACTGATGCTGAAGCTGAAACTCCAATACTTTGGCCACCTAATGTGAAGAACTACTGACTCATGGGAAGAAAAGACCCTGATGCTGGGAAAGATTGAAGGCAGGAGGAGAAGGGGACAACAGAGAATGAGATGGTTGGATGACATCACCAACTCAATGGACATGAGTCTGAGTAAACTCCAGGAGTTGGTGATGGACAGGGAGGCCTGGTGTGCTGCAGTCCATGGGGTTGCAAAGAGTTGGACACGACTGAGCAACTGAACTGAACTGAAATGAACTGAGAAGCTGAAAGAGTGGCAGGGTATACACTGAAAATGAGAGAAAATGACTGGCAGGTAAGGAAAGAACAGATTTCAGATGAGGACAGAGAGAAAGGCAGAGAGACAGAATCTGCTTGAGATAGGTTTTCCATTAGAAATTGCAATAGGACTAAATTGCATCTAATGATTGTGTGTGGGGCTCTCCAGTGGCTCAGCAGGTAAAGAAAGAATCCAGCTGCAATAAAGGAGACACAATAGGCACTGGTTTGATTACTGGGTTGGGAAGATCCCATAGAAAAAGAAATGGCAATCTACTCCAGTATTCTTGCCTGGAAAATTCCATGGACAAAGGAGCCTGACAAGCTACAGTCCATGGAATGGCAAAGAGTCAGATACAACTGTTTACATGGCACACACCTAAGAAAGAGTGGAAACCTGAAGTTATCAAAAATATGGTTAAGACTGCAAATATCCCTATGGAGAATGGAAGGAAACAAGGGAAATGAAAATAATGGATGTGAAAACTTACAATGAAAGGTGCGGGGCCGAAAGGGAATTTGTATCTGTCATGCTGCTGTGTGACTGTCATCTCTCTGTTCAGCACCATGATTACTATTAGCAATAATTATTTACCAAGTGTCTTTGTGGGCTATGAGGTTTATAAATAAGTACCCTGTGTCTCCCTCAGAGTATTAAATCCCAGCTTATGCATAAAGGAATTTTTCTGTAAGGCGAGGTGTCAGTGATAGATTTGGAATTATTTTCTTTAATGGCATGGTTTTATACAATTACGGTTTTAAGGCAAAAATATTAAGAAGCATTATATTCTGTCAAGAAAATGTATTCAACCTCAATGCCTAACACATATTTCTGTTCCCAAGTGTAGCTTTTAGCTCTCTTTTGCATAAAAAAAGTCTTTAAAAAATTTTAAATGCTATTTTCTCAATATCAAATTTAAGTACAGAAAAGTAGAAAGAAAGGAAAACAACTATAATCTCACTACTTAGGGGCAATACTCTTCAGAAGCTTTTATGTATCTTTGAGTGAACTTTCATACTGCTGAGATTTCAAGCAGCCCTTTACTCTTTCATCCAGGACTTACTGAGAAGTCACCAGGGACCAAATACAGTGCCAGGTACCTAGTATATACATTGAAAAAGAAAACATATTCTTGCCTTAGACAAGCTTTTAGTCTTATCTGCCCTGTTTATTTTCTCTTAATATTTTAATATACATTTTTTTTTCTTCCCAACCATATTTGGAGAAAATGTCACTGTCACACCTTTGAGGTGTCATAGTCTAGGTGAGGCATGCTAGTGCTTTGCAATATTTGGTAGTTTACCATCCTCTTTAGGAGACAAATGACAAGATGTTTATATTTTATATACAGCTGCAGAGTTTTAAATATGAACAAAAATCATCTCACATCTTTCAAGCAATTGCCAAAGATACCTCAGATACAGCATTTATCCTTGGCTGACAACCATATTGAGACTCTGACTGGGCTGTCCAGTTTACGGTGCACGCCACTGGAATCCCTTATGCTCAAGGGGAACCCTTGTGAATTTCACCAAAACTACCGAAAACGGTGAGGTCCCAAATGCTTTAAGTCATCTTTTCTACTTCTTTGAATATTATACACTTTTAACCATTGTTCCCATCTTGCTTAAATTTGCTCAGCAGGTATTTAGCTTATCTACTGTGTGTTGAACAATTCATGCTTTTAATCTCACCTAAAAAACTTTAAACTGATTTTGTGTGTATGTTTAATTTTTAATATACTCTTCTGTCAGTTAATTTATGATGCTGTGCAAATTTTAGGCTCCTCCTGTAATGGGGCTATACATAAACTTAGATATTTAATTTTAGACTTGTAAATCCTATGCATTTTCTCTCATGATGTTCAAGAGATGTCTTTTATAAAATTTCTAAATATAGGTTCCCATCAAGGCCCAAGTGACCATCTTATAAATTGTTTTTTCTCTGGTTTTGCTTTCATATCTTTGGGCCACAAGTGCACCATTAATTAAGTGAATGCAAAAAAGTAACTGATTCGATCTACTCTAGTGGTTGAAAGAGCTGGAAACCTGCCAAGAATAAACCATTTTTATTTCTTTGTCAGTATTAGGAACATTTTTAACGGTGATAATAATGGAATCTAACAACCTTGAGTGTGCACCAAGTAATAAGGTGAGGTGAAGTCACTCAGTCATGTCCGACTCTTTGAGACCCCATGGACTGTAACCTACTAGGCTTCTCCATCCATGGGATTCTCCAGGCAAGAATACTGGAGTGGATTGCCATTTCTTTCTCCAGGGGATCTTCCCAACCCAGGTATCGAGCCCGGGTCTCCCACATTGGAGGCAGATGCTTTACCTCTGAGCCATATGCCCACCTATTTATCTGCAGCTAATTCCCAGCACCACTATTAGCACGTGTGTGTGCTCAGCTGCTTCAGTTGTGCCTGAGTCTTTGAGACCCTATGGACTGTAGCCTGTCAGACTCCTTTGTCCATGGGATTCTTGAGGCAAGAAAACTGAAGTGGGTTGCCATGGCCTCCTCCAGGGGATCTTTTTGACCCAGGGACTGAAATCATGTCTTCTGCATTTTCTGCAATGCAGGCAGACTCCATACCACTGAGCCACCGTGGAAGCCCACACTATTAGTGTACTTATGGAAATTAAAAGGGTAGAAACAAGCACCTGAGTTCTAGACCTATATTTGCCCCCAGATGACCACGAGTCATCTCCTCTCTCACTCTGAATCTGTCTCACAAAGGGTTAGATCATTTCTAGACTCCATTCTTGTCTGTGGTTATAGTCCTTCCTCCACATCCGATTTCTACAAAAGATAGTTCTCTCACCACTTTCCTTTCTCATACTGACATTTTCCCATAATAGCAACTATATTCTAGAGGCCTGTATAACATCAGACTCTTCAGTCTATGACATGCAATGAAAATTGTCAAAATAAAAATTCTAATCTCTGTTGTTACTACATAAATCTCATTACTGCAATTGTTTTCCCTTTGACTATAGTCTGAAAGCAAAATTTCATATTCTGTGACAATAAATTCTCAAATTGATATTATATAAGCAAAATCTAGCAGCACAGTTGCTTTAGACCGAACTAATATTTAACCAAAATAATGTTTTGAAGCTTAAAATTAATTCTGTTTCCTACAGTCAGAGGAGTTTTAGTTAGACATTTCAATGTCATTCATAAAATAGCACATACCTGTCTTAAAGATAATTTATTAATATTATATTTCAGTTTGGTTAATTAATATGTGGGATTTTAGAAAACACTTTGGTCCCAACTCAGTCACTTGCCTCTCTTCAAAGAATGCCTTATAACAATAGTGTTAGATTAACTATCTGAAATCTGATATGCCCTGAGGTCTCACTATAAATCTGTCTTCAAAATTCATGAGGTGGTATAGAATTATGTGGAAAAGAAGGATATAATGAGATTTCTTCTATTTTTTTAGTATTAATTCTATTGGATTGAGTCCAAGGTGCATAAATACTGACAATCAGGCTACAAAAAGCCAGGTTGTATTGATCAAGGTAGTGCAGGGTTGCTTTAAACAGAAAGATGTGGTCATTTTAAAGTATGAAAGGATTTAAGTATTCAGTCCTACTGAAGCACTAAGCTGAAGTCTCAAGTTCATCCAAATTTAGGTTTAATTATCTAGCCAAAAATCCACATGAGGATTATAGCAGCATTCATTTTGTCACTGGGTATCTTTGTGTTGAGGATTTAGGCCAGACTTTCAGTGACCCTTTACATCATGATCAGAATATTTAAGTATAAGCTTTTCTTGATCACTGACACCTAGAATTGTGACTGTCTTCCCTTCCTCCTTTGTTTCAGATCCTCCAATAAGAAGACAGCATAGTTCAAAAGAGAAAGGACTTAATGATAGAGCTAATGGTGTAAGTCCCAGGAGGTAGAAGGCAGCCCACTTCTTGGGACACCCATAGGCAAATTCTTTTAACATTCTTCAAAAGTCAGGGTTATCTTAGTTCACCAATAGTTCAACTTTAGAAAAAGAAAGGGGGGAGGGGATCTAGGAGTTCCTGCCAAGTCTGAAAACTGCAGCCAGAAGACAGATTTTGATCTTTACTCCATCACCTACAGTCTTTATGATCTTGGATAAGTTACTTAAAATAGGGAGTAAAAACTAACTTGACAGGATTGTTGTGAGAATGAGATAATGTGCAAAAAGCATTTAGAGCTAAGAAAGTGGGAACATTCCAGGAGGTTGGCACCATCATTAGTTGACATGGCATGTCTCCTGAGAGGTTCAGCCTCTTTCATCCTGGGCCAATGCCACTGCCATCCATTTCCTCTGGCCTGAGCCACCAGAACTCCCCAGTCAGGAAAGCTGTCCACTTGAAAGAAAATGCTGCTTTATAAAGCTGCTAGGCATATGGCTACTGTTTAACTGGGTTGACATGAAAGACCACCTCCTGAAGCTGGAAGTGACTGTCTAAATTTGAAATGTAAGCTTCTCTGTTAAGAGAGAATAACTCAGCACAAAATTATTTCCCACCCCCTCTTACAACTCTCATCCAGAATTCTTCCTTAACTATCACTAGACAACTTGGACTTGCTTTACTTTAAAAAACAGCTTCCAATTTTATAATGTGTACATATCTCATGATCTCATTCTTTCTCTCGTGGTTAGTTAGCTAAATCCACTCATTGATTTTTTTTCTTTATAGGATATTGTAAAAACTAGAATGATGTTCTCTTATGAAAACAGTGTATGCAGTTTCACTCCCTGCTCAATACTTAGAATCTGCTGAACCATCTAGTAGCTTCCAGAGAGGCAAGCTATGACAGGGTCATCAGCTCAATCAACACAAACTGTATTTTACCTTAATGTCATTGCAAAGATAAGGAAAACAGAATAAAGTTATAGCCACTCATCTTTCTTTTAACAATAGGCAAAGTCCACTCATTATAGAGTAAGTGAAATACAATTCTTGTACACTTACTTTTTTTCTTTAACTTTTGCTTTAGAGTGTTCTCCTGTTTGCCAAACTTAAAAATGCTGGATGGGATCCTGAAGCTACCAGAAGATACTTCACCACCAGAAACCAATATTTTTTTGAGGACTTAANACAATAGGCAAAGTCCACTCATTATAGAGTAAGTGAAATACAATTCTTGTACACTTACTTTTTTTCTTTAACTTTTGCTTTAGAGTGTTCTCCTGTTTGCCAAACTTAAAAATGCTGGATGGGATCCTGAAGCTACCAGAAGATACTTCACCACCAGAAACCAATATTTTTTTGAAACTATGTATTGTATCCTAATGAAATCTGTATAGAAAGAAAGCCATCACCATTGTTTTTAAGAATGAATAAACAAGAAATGCGTGACTAAATATTACGACTTCTTATATATACATATATATCTATTGTTTTCCTTTTATTCAGTTTTCTCCAATTTTTTCAATTCTATGTCTTATCAGTAAATAAATTTTGAGCACATGATTTTTAAATAATTTTTAATAATTTTATTTTATTAATTTATTATTTAATGTTTTTAGAAATTGTATACATAAAATACTAAAATAAATATATAACATCTATTTTAAAACATACAATTAAAGATTTTTAAATGATGGCGATAAAAATTTAACATAAATAAGAGCTCTAAGGTTTTCACATGCTCCAGGGACTCATCTGGTCCACCCCTAAGACTATAAACACCTTACTTAGAATGTACTGCTAAATATCTGAATCTAGCGAAAGGAAAAGAGACAATTAGAAGTACCTCGTACAATTTTAAACCACATGCACTGGATTCTTCATTTTAAATATTCTGTCGTTTATTAGTGATTTTCACACAGCAGAAATTTAGGGAGGTCCTAAGCCATATGCTATTCATGAAGTACTTAGAAAATAAAAATAATGGTAAAGCTTCTTTTTGATCAGAGAATTTCACAAATATAATTTTAAGACTGCCTTCTTCCTTAATAAGAAAGAATACAATTCTCTTTAATTGCTTTCAAAATTTGGAAAAGTCAACACCCAGAACAACGTATGACTATATTTTTTATTTATAAAGATCAATGGAGTTGCAGAATTAAGGATTTCCTAAGATGGTTTATTGATTATCTAGAGATCCTAGCATGAAATAAATAACATGCTTTCTGAATCATATTTCCACGTAAATTCTGCTTGTAAAATTATATAACAAAGATTCTAACAAGACCAAGACACAGGCCCTTCCCTCAAGGATCTTATGAATGATTAAAGATTGCACACAAAGAAGACCTTAAATTCAAAGAACTGTGTTATGAACAGCTATTATATGAGTAAGTGAAAAGAAGAGATTTCATTTTAAATTACAGGAAGCCATCTGAGAAGGATATTGAAGAATAGTAGACCTTCCCAGGTAGTAGCAGGTTCTTCCAGTCAGATAACACAGCATGAAAAGGGATACAAAACCTAGAAATTGTATCTAAGTTAGGAATGGGCCTGGCTAGAAAAGTCAGAGAAGTATATTGACAGTGGTTTAAAAAAGAGTAAAATATTAATAAAAATAGCTGTAACTTTTGAATGTCTATTATGCATCAGACATAGGACAGATACTGTACATTCATCTTTAAGTCCTCAAAAAACTGTGAGGTTATGGTTATTATTATTTATAGGCAGGAGTATCTGAAGCTCAGAGGGGTAATTTGCTTAAGATTGGTGATAAAAGTAGGTCACTACCACATGGTAAACCCAAGATTCAAACCCTGAACACCTTTCAACACTTTTGCTGACACTTCTAATAATTTGGTTTGAATTTNATAAACACCTTACTTAGAATGTACTGCTAAATATCTGAATCTAGCGAAAGGAAAAGAGACAATTAGAAGTACCTCGTACAATTTTAAACCACATGCACTGGATTCTTCATTTTAAATATTCTGTCGTTTATTAGTGATTTTCACACAGCAGAAATTTAGGGAGGTCCTAAGCCATATGCTATTCATGAAGTACTTAGAAAATAAAAATAATGGTAAAGCTTCTTTTTGATCAGAGAATTTCACAAATATAATTTTAAGACTGCCTTCTTCCTTAATAAGAAAGAATACAATTCTCTTTAATTGCTTTCAAAATTTGGAAAAGTCAACACCCAGAACAACGTATGACTATATTTTTTATTTATAAAGATCAATGGAGTTGCAGAATTAAGGATTTCCTAAGATGGTTTATTGATTATCTAGAGATCCTAACATGAAATAAATAACATGCTTTCTGAATCATATTTCCACGTAAATTCTGCTTGTAAAATTATATAACAAAGATTCTAACAAGACCAAGACACAGGCCCTTCCCTCAAGGATCTTATGAATGATTGAAGATTGCACACAAAGAAGACCTTAAATTCAAAGAACTGTGTTATGAACAGCTATTATATGAGTAAGTGAAAAGAAGAGATTTCATTTTAAATTACAGGAAGCCATCTGAGAAGGATATTGAAGAATAGTAGACCTTCCCAGGTAGTAGCAGGTTCTTCCAGTCAGATAACACAGCATGAAAAGGGATACAAAACCTAGAAATTGTATCTAAGTTAGGAATGGGCCTGGCTAGAAAAGTCAGAGAAGTATATTGACAGTGGTTTAAAAAAGAGTAAAATATTAATAAAAATAGCTGTAACTTTTGAATGTCTATTATGCATCAGACATAGGACAGATACTGTACATTCATCTTTAAGTCCTCAAAAAACTGTGAGGTTATGGTTATTATTATTTATAGGCAGGAGTATCTGAAGCTCAGAGGGGTAATTTGCTTAAGATTGGTGATAAAAGTAGGTCACTACCACATGGTAAACCCAAGATTCAAACCCTGAACACCTTTCAACACTTTTGCTGACTCTTCTAATAATTTGGTTTGAATTTAAAAGTTCAAGATGGCACTTTTGTATTTCTAGGAACAGCTTCATCTTCCCAGATTCTAGCATCACAAATCCTAGTATTTAATCATAATCAAGAATTCACTATGCCTTGAACATATCCTAAACTTTCCTTGTTCAAGTTTTTCAGTTTCTGCAATACTTTTCCCTTGAAAGCACCCCTGAGAACACCTTTCTCCTTTCAACGCTCATTTTGAATAGTATTTCCTCCAAAAATCTTCCCTCATCATTTCAATCAGATCTGTTTTCTCTGTAAAAAGACTTTTAAAAAAATATTGGTCTTATGGCATATTTTCTCATTACTGCTTCAATTTGATTTAAAAAAAAATAGATTTTGCCTGCTTTCAAAAAAACAGGGACTTTACTCATCAAGTAAATAAGAAAGTGGGACACATTTCATTTTAGGTGTTTACACATATAAACTTCCGCCTGTCTAACTCAGTGTGGGAAAATATTTTCAGTAAAGGCCCAGAGAGTAAATACTGTAGGTTTTACTGGCCATATGGTGCCTGTACTAACCACTCAACTCTGCCATTTTTAGTGCAAAAGCATCCATAGACCACGTGCAAATTAATGGGTGTGACTGTGTCCCAATAAAATTTTGTTTCAGAAAGTATATGATAGGTTATCATTTACTGACCTCTGCTCTAAATTTTAAGGTCATATGGTTGGGTTTTTTAGTTTTTGTGTGTTTTTGGTAATGTGTTTCTGTTTTACATTTTGGTTTTTGGCTGCTAGGCTTGTGGGATCTTAACTCCCTGAACAGGGATTAAAACTTGCACTCTCTGCGTTGAAAGGTGAAGTTTTAACCAGTGGACCACCAGGGAAGTCCCTCATGTGGTTGATTGTTTTACTCTTTATCAGTATTCACTGCCTCCCTAGAAGAGGTGTATACTTCCCCCTTTGAAGTCAAATGTGTCAAGCAAATTGATTTGGCCACTGAAATGTAAATGAGTTGACACAAGTCCCTTATAGGCAGAAACTTTGAAAATGTGTTTGTGCTTTGTCACACTTTCTTTTCTTGCACTTACATTAGCAGGCAAATTTCCAGATAATGGCTACTCCATCAGTCTAGGTCCTTAAGTAAATATGATGAGGCAAAGCTACAGTCAACCTACAAAGGATGTGTAGCAAGAGAAGGTGGACACATGTCATCAACCTATAAGATTCCATTTGATGATACACCATAACCTAGCCTTTCCCAACTAACAAACCTCCTCAAATTTCAGTTCAGTTCAGTCCCTCAGTTGTGTCTGACTATTTGCGACCCCATGGACTTCAGCACTCCAGGCTTCCTTGTTCATCACCAACTCCCAGAGCTTGCTCAAANGTTCAGTTCAGTCCCTCAGTTGTGTCTGACTATTTGCGACCCCATGGACTTCAGCACTCCAGGCTTCCTTGTTCATCACCAACTCCCAGAGCTTGCTCAAACTCATGTCCATCGACTCAATGATGTCATCCAATCATCTCATCCTCTGTCATTCCCTTCTCCTCCTGTCTTCAATCTTTCCAAGCATCAGGGTCTTTTCCAATGAGTCTGTTCTTCCCGTCAGNATATTATCCAGTAAAAAAAGGCTTTCCAGCTTACATTTGAACAAACTGAAGGATTAGAAACATTGAAGAAAACTATTTTTGATCCATCTGAATCTCTGGGAGATTCATCCTGTATTGAACTGATGTCTGCCTTTTGCAATTTCCAACTAACTGTTCAAATCTTTCAAATAAGTGTAATTAATTTAATCTTGTAGGGAATTTTCTTCAGCTTCCAGGTTCTTAAAAGTACCCTGATATTTTCTCTTATATTACAAGGAAAATGTAAATGATTAAACTAATTAATGGGGTGAGGATGATGAAGGAAGGGCAGAAAAGCTAACTAGAAATCCCCAAAGTTAGAAAAGAATTTTACCTTCTTCAAGTGCTATACATCTAAAGAGGAAAATTCTTCAAATGAATTCTCTGTGTCAACTTTAAAAAAATTAAGTTCGCAAGCTCACTCTTCAATTCCTTTAGAAGTCATCTGCTTCCAATTATTATTTCTTTCCAGAATAGAACAATTATAACTAATTGCTTGTCATTGTACTACCAAACTATGTTTATAGATGCTCATCTTTTTAAAGGCGAGTTGCAGTCATGAAACAAAATTTCTAATTGGTTTTAGAGCTTTGGAGCAGATGCATCAATACTCGAATTGTGCAGGTGTATATTTGCTTAGCTGCTTTTTCCTCTTGGAAAGATGTANAAAGTAATGTCTCTGCTTTTTAATATGCTGTCTAGGTTGGTCATAACTTTTCTTCCAAGGAGCAAGCATCTTTTAATTTCATGGTTGCAGTCACCATCTGCAGTATTTTTGGAAACCAAAAAAATAAAGTCTGTCACTGTTTACATTGTTTCTCCATCTATTGCTATGAATTGATGGGACCGGATACCATGATCTTCGTTTTCTGAATGTTGAGTTTTAAGCTGACTTTTCACTCTCCTCTTTCACTTTCATCAAACAGTTCTTTAGTTCACCTTCACTTTCTGCCATAAGGGAGACATCATCTGCATATCTGAGGTTATTGATATTTTTCCTGGCAATCCTGGTTCCAGCTTGGGCTTCATCAAGCCCATCATTTCTCATGATGTACTCTACATATAAGTTAAATAAGGAGGGTGACAATATATAGCCCTGATGTACTCCTTTCCCAATTTGGAACCAATCTGTTGTTCCATGCCCAGTTCTAACTGTTGCTTCTTGACCTGCATACAGATTTCTCAAGAGGCAGGTCAGGTGGTCAGGTATTCCCATCTCCTTCAGAATTTTTCACAGTTTGTTGTGATCAACACAGTCAAAGGCTTTCGCATAATCAATAAAGAAGAAGTAGATGTTTTTCTGGAACTCTTTTGCTTTTTTGGTGACCCAGCAGATGTTGGAAATTTGATCTCTGGCTCCTCTGCCTTTTCTAAAACCAGCTTGAACATCTGGAAGTTCACAGTTCACATACTGCTGAAGCCTGGCTTGGAGAATTTTGAGAATTACTTTGCTAGCATGTGAGATGAGTCCAGCTGTGCAATAATTTGAACATTCTTTGTCATTGCCTTTCTTTGGGATTGGAATTTAAAATGACCTTTTCCAATCCTGTGTCCATTGCTGAGTTTTCCAAATTTGCTGGCATATTGAGTGCAGCACTTTAACAGTATCCTCTTTTAGGATTTGAAATAGCTCAGCTGGAATTCAATCACCTTCTCAAATTTATAGACAGAAACTTTACTTATTCAATGCAATAAAGTGTTTGATATTTGGTATTGCCAACCAAAATAGAAGAATTGGCATGTAAAATGTTGAATAAACAGATAAATGCCTACCATCAGAAATCATAAATGGGGTGGTATAACTACCAGTTAGGATACAATTATAATACTTTTGGTGAAATGTATTAAAAAAGATTTAATTAGGGCAATAGGGCTGGAAATAGATGTAAGTTATTAAAAGGTTGTTGCTGAATCACACAAAGACGCCGGGATCCTTGGCCTCCAGAGGAGAAGAATTCAATCTGGGGCCAGAGACAAGGCTTGATCACTCAGAGCTTTTATGTAATAAAGTTTTATTTAAGTATAAAGGAGATAAAACTTCTGACATAGACATCATAAGAGGGTAGAAAGAGTACCCGCTTGCTAGTGTTAGCAATGGAGTTATATACTCTCCAATGAATACAAAGATGTCTAGAGGTTGTAAAGACCTCACCAGACCCACTCCCATAATTTATATTTTAAGATAACAGAAATAGCCAGAAGGTTTAATCCAGAGACTGTCCTCAGGCAGGATACAGTATTGTTATATAGTCTTAGGGAATGTAGAGGAAAAAAAAGGTTTGTCCTTTCTTCCTCCTTGAGAATTACAGACCCCTTTCTCCTTGGGGACCCCTAGACTTCTTATCAACCTGCCTAAGAAATAACTCTCTAATTATGAAGACATGAAAAGCTGGGGAGTTATGACAGCCAGCAAACTGTCTTATTATTTAAATTGCTTGAATTAAGTTATTATCTGCAAGCAAAAACAGTCTAATTGCAAGGAAAATCATGGGTTTCATAAGAGGTGCTGGGTGGTAGATAGCTATGAAGAATAATGCCTAAATGCAATGTAATTAGGGTCTCAAAATATGTGTTACACTGTTTCTAAGAGAAAGCTTGTAGTGAATAGCAATCTGATTTTCTGGACAGTGTGGCCAGAGCACATTGACTCAAGTTGGTGATGCTTACCTACACCAGAGGGAACCAATTGGACCAAGGGCAATGGACTAAATAAAAGCTAAATCCCAAATTGAGGCTCTCTATTCATTGTGGTGCCAGCAGTTCTAATAGCTATCAGCAATGATATTATATGTCCATTGGTGGTATTGCTATTATTTCAAATAAATCTATTCACTTGACCTGTGTAAAATACTTCCTTGTATATTCTATAATCCCCAGAGATCTGAACCACTCACTCTCTTAGCCTAAACATACTAGCAGGCATACTTTGTTAGGAAATATGCAGGGATTAAAAAAAAAATCAACAACAGAGCTATTTTTGTAGGAATTTTGTACATAGGCACCAAAGATTGTCTGGCCATATTCTATTTAACTCAACAGAACCATATACAGTTCCTATTATAAAAAATTTTAGGTACATTCATCCTTCTAACAGTTCTAACATTCAGTTCTTCTTCAATACACAGGGTGATTGGCATAAAAGGATCTCCTAAAATCATTTACTATTTCATGTCTGTGTTTGTGTTCCAGTTTCATTCTTCCCCTGAATGAAATATGTGTGTAGGTTCATGATTATCTCAATGGCTTTAGTTCAAAATAGTGGCAGGAATTAATTGTGTAGATACTATTCACAACTACAACTTTCTGAGAGACAGCACAATGCAAATAACTCCTTCATTAGAAAATAATTTCAGGGAGAGAAGCTCATTCATGTACAAAGAAGTTTTACATACCAACTAGTCCAGCTTTTCAACAGCATCCAGTGACTACTTGGATCAACTCTATATTATCCAGTAAAAAAAGGCTTTCCAGCTTACATTTGAACAAACTGAAGGATTAGAAACATTGAAGAAAACTATTTTTGATCCATCTGAATCTCTGGGAGATTCATCCTGTATTGAACTGATGTCTGCCTTTTGCAATTTCCAACTAACTGTTCAAATCTTTCAAATAAGTGTAATTAATTTAATCTTGTAGGGAATTTTCTTCAGCTTCCAGGTTCTTAAAAGTACCCTGATATTTTCTCTTATATTACAAGGAAAATGTAAATGATTAAACTAATTAATGGGGTGAGGATGATGAAGGAAGGGCAGAAAAGCTAACTAGAAATCCCCAAAGTTAGAAAAGAATTTTACCTTCTTCAAGTGCTATACATCTAAAGAGGAAAATTCTTCAAATGAATTCTCTGTGTCAACTTTAAAAAAATTAAGTTCGCAAGCTCACTCTTCAATTCCTTTAGAAGTCATCTGCTTCCAATTATTATTTCTTTCCAGAATAGAACAATTATAACTAATTGCTTGTCATTGTACTACCAAACTATGTTTATAGATGCTCATCTTTTTAAAGGCGAGTTGCAGTCATGAAACAAAATTTCTAATTGGTTTTAGAGCTTTGGAGCAGATGCATCAATACTCAAATTGTGCAGGTGTATATTTGCTTAGCTGCTTTTTCCTCTTGGAAAGATGTATTCTATCAGTTCTGTTCAGAATTTCTAAAAGGTTGTGCTGTGCTGTGCTTCACTGCTCTGTTGGGTCCAATCCTTTGCGACCCTATGGACTGTAGCCAGGGAGGCTCCTCTGTCCATGGGGATTCTCCAGGCAGGAATACTGGAGTGGTATCCTCCCAACCCAGGGAATCAAACCCAGGTGTCCCACATTGCAGGAGGCTCCTTTATCATCTGAGCCACCTTCAAAACATATTACATTATAATTATCAGGTGTGTTAGACTCTTTGAGATCTGAGGGACTGTAGCCTGTGAGACTCCTCTGTTCCTGGCCTTCTCCAGATGAGAATATTAGAGTGGCTTGCCATTTCCTCCTCCAGGGGATCTCCCCAATTCAGGGATCGAACCCACATCTCTTGCATTGCAGGCAGATGCTTTGCTACTGAGCCACCTGGGAGGCCCCATGTGTTTACATATATACATACAAATATGCTGATAGATTTTGTATTAAACATTGAATAGAATTTTACCTAAGTAAACCTATAAACAAGGAAAACAATACCTTAATTAAGTTTTATAGATCCAGCTCTTACAGATTCTTAACCTATTGCCAATCTGGTCAGAGAGAGTTAATGCTATTCTCTCTGCCTATTGTATAACACAGAAAGCTAATAACACAGCCAAGCTTTGTTGTGTAAATTAAGGATTAAAATAAGGAACCAAAATGAATGTACATTTATCTCACACAGAGCTATAAAATTCAAGCAAATAGCTGAATGTTGGTCTGTATTATTCAAAAGAATTACGGTTTCTTTCTTTGGCTTTCTAAACTAAAAATAAAGACAAAGCAATTGATCACTAGGTAAAAAGATCTAGGATGCCTTTCAAATGAATTTATATTAAGTATCTGCAGGGTATATTGCCATCATTTTTTAGAAGTAAAACTCATTTTGGTGAAAAATTGTGTTTTAAAAGGTTCATTTATTTCCCTTTTGCAAGCACACACCTGTTCAATGACTGAATATATTTCCCCTGCTTTTAAGACCATTATCTGTCTAAAACACATTTTTAAAAAGCTGTGTGTCTTTCCTCTCAGTAAATTATCATGGATAAACACAGAAAATGGCTCATTGGTGAGAGGAAATAAATTTATGAAAAGCAAATGAATTTTATCGTGCATTGTTGTTCTAATACTCTAAATTTTAGGTGAGGGTTTATGCACATCTTTGGCCTGGCTCCTCCCACACTTAACTCTCCACAGTTCTGTAACCTACACTAAAGAGCACGGTAATCTAGCTTTGATTTAAAAGTTGTAACAGTGTGTGTTTCACTAGATACAAATCTGATATTTTATAATATTTTTAGGGCAACTAACATTTACTTAGCAGCCACAACATGCAAGACTATGCTCAGAGTTTTCAAATCACCTGTGTAGCTTCTACACCATCCTATTTCATTCATTTATTTAGTTTTGGCTGCACCGGGTCTTCACTGCTGCAGGGGCAGCTCTCCGGTTGCGGTATGTGGGCGTCTCATCCTGGTGGCTTCTCTTGTTACAGAGCGCAGGCTCTAGGCACTTGGGCTTCCATAGCTGCAATGCAGGCTCAGCCGTCGTGGCATACGGGTGCAGTTGCCCCACAGCATGTGGGATCCTCCCAGACCAGGGATCGAACCTATGGCCCCTGCATTGGCAGGTAGATTCTTCACCACTGAGCCACCAGGAAAGCTCTACCCTATCCTATTTTTTAAATGTAATTCTAGCAGTAGATAGGTTTAGCGATTTAAGGATCCTCATATTGGCTGTTCAGTCTACAAACTCTCGGGGTTGTTTGTTTGTTTTTTTTTTTTGCATTTGAGCCTTCAAATCCACCTGAGAGCAGATATTCTTCCCCCCTGAGTCTTGACTGGGAAGAGTGGAAAGGAGAGAGAAGGAGGTAGATGTGGTCTAACTGGGCATGTATCAGGTGTGATGGTTAATTTTATGTGTCAACTTGATGAGATCATGGTACCCAGTGTCAACTTGACTGGGTCATGGTGCCTAGATATTTTATTTGGCCAAACATATTTTAGATGTTTCTGTGAAGCGTTTTTTTTTTAATTTTTATTTTTTGGATGAAATTAATATTTAAATCAATGTATTTTGAGTTAAGCAGATTGCTGGCTATACTGTGGGTGGCCTCATCCAATTAGCTGAAGGCTTGAATGCAACAAAAGACCACTTCCTTTACTCCATTCTCTCACCGCCACTGTACCCACCCACCCCTTCACCTCCCAAAATTCTGCCCGTGGGTGGGCATCTGACTGGAGCTGCAACATTGGCTGTTCCCTGGCTCTCCAGCCTGCCAGTTTACCCTGTAGATTTTGGACTTGCCAACCTCTATAATTGTGTAATCCAATTCCTTAATAATAAGTACATAAATATGTTATAAATAAATAAACACACACACACACATACACACCCTATTAGTTCTGTTTCTCTGAAGAATCCTAGTAGAGTAGATAATCAGCCTATGATGTGTATCTCTTGTGTGCTTCCTATTCTTTCTGAGCCTTCTACCCACCAGCCCAGATAAGTGATCATCATTTCTGTTTTTATTCTAATTTCTGTGTGGTTGGAAATGACTTCAACATATCCCTAATTCTTTCTCTCCTATGGTTTCCTTATATGCCATGCCTGAGTTCACCAGCATCTAACTTTTGATTCTTAAGGTTATTTTGAAATTCAAGACACTCTTTTCTTGCTCAAGTGTCTAGTTCTTATCATTGAAAGGCAAGTTTTCAAAACTATTCTTTTTGCTATATACTTTCTGAAGTTCATCTTGAAAATCAAGGTGGAACAAGTTTTTTTATCCTTGGTTTTCATCTTCCCACCCTAAAGCAATGGCTGCTTCATCATTTATGCTAACAGATGCAAAACAAAATAATTTATGAAAAAAAATTTTGATCCATGAGCTAATATTTGTAAATATTCTCACTCTGCAAGAGTTGCATAAATGTGACTCTCAGCCTTGGCTTTACATTGGAATCATTTGGAACTTCAAAACTATTAATGCCTTAGCTTCATTCCCCAGAGATTTTGATCAGGTCTATGAAGTTCAGCTATTAGGATTTTTACTAAGCCTCTTAAGTGATTCTAATGTACAACCAGAGGTGGGAACTAATGTTAAGCAAAGGCTCAAGGACTGGGTTCCAATGCCTGTTTTGTCAAGTAACAGCTCTGAAACCTGGAGGGATGCACTTCATCTATCTGGGTCCAGTTTACTCATATGCAAAATGTGGATCTGAGTTTCAAGGTCTTCAGAGAACTGTCCAACACTAACATTCTATAAATCCTTCACTGCGATACCTAAAAGGGTGATCTCCTTCAGTGACTGGTTGGAGTATCACAAAAAGATTTAGTGTATTCACACAAACAAGGTTTCTACTTTGCTCTGAAGTAACATACAACAGGGCTTCCCTGGTGGCTCAGATGATAAAGAATCTGCCTGCAATGAAGGAGACTCAGGATTGATACCTGGGTCAGGAAGATCCCCTGGAGAAGGGAATGGCAACCCACTCCAGTATTCTTGCCTGGAGAACTCCATGGACAGAGGAGCCTGGCAGGCTACAGCCCATGGGGTCCCAAAGAGTTGGACACGACTGAGCAAGTGACTAACACACACACAACATGTAACAGCTAAAAGAACTCAGTGCTCTTTACACTACAATGGTCTTTCCCTGTTGTAGACTGTGGGATTATTGCTGCTGCTGCTAAGTCACTTCAGTCATGTCTGACTCTCTGCGACCCCATAGATGGCAGCCCACGAGGCTCCCCCGTCCCTGGGATTCTCCAGGCAAGAATACTTGAATGGGTTGCCATTTCCTTCTCCAATGCGTGAAAGTGAAAAGTCAAAGTGAAGTGGCTCAGTCGTGTCTGGCTCCTACAACATCAATTTAGAAACACTGCTCTATGCAGTGCCACACCCTCTGTTCCTCAGCTAAGTTCAAGAGATAAGCCTGTATTAATATTACAGGAATTTTTTGTTTGAGGAGTTATATATTCTGATACTGTCTAACTAGTTGTATGTAATGTTCAGACTTCCCTTGTGGCTCAGCAGTAAAGAATCCGCCTGCAATATAGGAGATGCAGGTTCGACCCCCAGGTCAAGAAGACCCCCTGGAGAAGGGAATGGCAACCTACTCCAGTATTCTTGCCTGGGAAATCCCATGGACAGAGGAGCCTGGTAGGCTACCATCCATAGGGTTGCAAAGAGTTGGACATGACTGAGTGAGCATGAATAAGGACATCTTTTTACTTGCCAAACAAGTCCATTCTTCTCACTCAAATTATTTTTGATGAATGGGGGTTTTAGGTGAGGTTCTGGTACTTTGGCCTAAGATGCTTATTCGTATACCCACCAGTATCTAACCACATCATCTGATTTGCATGTAGCCCAGAAAACTTAAAGAAGACAACCTGAACTTAGTTTCTATTGAGGAACAGGAGAGTCTAGTGAAGAGCCTAGTAGACTAGGGAGAACCCCAGTGGAATTCCTGAAAGAATAACCCCTTGTAAATAAGGAAAGACCCTGGCCTGATAGACCAGATTCAACTTGTAGTCTCTCCCAGGGAAAACTGCAACAGACTGGAAGTGAGGGTGAAGTAGCCATGAGGTGGTTCTGTGTGGCAAGTCTGTAGGCATGCTCTCAGTAGAGACCTAAAAACTTCCCTACTGGGCAACTTTATTCATCTTCTCCAAGAGAAGGAAGTGAAGAGTATAATCTAATCAAAAGAGAAGAAAGGTAAATTAGACTCTGATACTGGGTGAGAAAATGGATGAGAGACTAGATTATCCAGAGATACCAGAGGTCAAGTACAGGTCAGGACCAAGATGAAAAGCCTGAGTGAGGAAAGCCTGAGCCAGGCAGCCTGGAGCTGTGTACAGAAGCAACTAGCTCACAGCAAGAGCGGATGCTTGAGCAGAGGAAAGGCGGGTTCATCCAAAGGCATTCAAACTGAGTTTGAAAAGTCTTTTGAGGGAACCCAAAAGAGAAATTCAAAAGGACTAGAAATGCCAAGAAAAGTCTAGAAGATTATACAAAGTTCAAGGAAGTCCATGTCTCATCCATAGCTACTGATTGGTGCAGCAGCCTTAGGCATAAAGTGCAAAATGAACTCATGAGACAAATTGAGAGGACCTATTACTATGAAGCAGTATATCTGGGTACACTGTGTAAAACATTTCTTCATATATCATCATATGTAATCTTCACAATTTATCCACGAGGTAATATTATTTCCATTACACGGCTCAGGAAACTAAGACTGAGAGGTTAGAGTGACTTCCTTGATATAACCCAGCTAGTAAGTGTGATTGCTGGCTCAATCCCAGGTCTTACAACTCCCAAGCCAATGGTTTTGCTGCATCACCTCCAGTCTTCACAGCTTTCAATATAGATCTACCAGGACCCAATTTTATAGACATTCTTCAGGAGCCCAACATGCATTTTTATTACTCACAATGGATTTCACAACAGACCTAGTAAAAAATTGATCACATGCTGCCTGGAAGGCAAGATTACTTTCACCTGGGGCCTAGACCTAAACCTCATCCTCCTCATCCCAATACCGGAGAAGGCAATGGCACCCCACTCTAGTACACTTGCCTGGAAAATTCCATGGACTGAGGAGCCTGGTAGGCTCCAGTCCATGGGATCACTGAGTCAGATGCGACTAAGCGATTTCACTTTCACTTTTTGCTTTCAAGCATTGGAAAAGGAATTGGCAACCCACTCCAGTGTTCTTGCCTGGAGAATCCAGGGATGGAGGAGCCTGGTGGGCTGCCATCTATGGGGCTGCACAGAGTCAGACATGACTGAAGCGACTTAGCAGCAGCAGCATCCCAATACATGTAAAGCCTGGACATTGCCATTCATTCCCTACTGACATATGATCTCAATAGCAGAAGCCTTTCAAACTTATAAAAGTGCAATTTCTGGAGAGATATATTGCACATTAGGGTGACTGTCAGGGAAGCAGATAGAGAGGTGCATGTGTGTGGTTGGTGCTGTATATGTGTGTGTGTTCAGTTGTTCAGTTGTGTCTGACTCTTTTGTGACCCCATGGACTGTAGCCCACCAGGCTCCTATATCCATGAGATTTCCCAGGCAAGAACACAGGCAGGAGTTGCTACTTCCTTCTCCAGAGGATCTTCCCAACCCAGGGACTCAAGATTAAATGTGGGGGAATAGATCTTCTTATTCTCTAATCTTGGACTGAACAAAAAATAGAGCTAAGATTTGCTTCAAAATCTTTAAACACCAGTATTCATACTGTAATATGGAGCATTAAGGCGGGATCTGGCATCTTATACCTACGCTATTCTCCACTAAAATGCCATTTTTAAAGCTGCTGTTGCATTATACCAAGATATCTCAAAAGACTAAATGCATCACTTTTGGTGACAGAGTCAAGTGATGCACTCAAAAGTAAAATTTGCTATTCTAGGAAGAGAACAAAAGAGACACATATTTTAGATTTTTAAATTATAGTCATCTACAGCAGTACCATCAATACCCCAATCACCACCACCATCATCATCATTAGGGACCATTGTGGTACACATGACAGAGAGGAAAAATAATTTAATATACCAAAAAAAAAGTTTAGGTTTCTTTTATTTTTTAGCAAAGAAATGTAATAAATATTAAATGACACATCCTTTATGCTATTTTAATATTTCTAGAAATTAAACAGAGGGGAACCAACCAAGAAAGAACAAAGGCCAAGGTGGAGAGAACAAGAGTAATTTCTTATGAGACTTTTTTGGTGGCTTGGTGGTAAAGAATCTGCCTGCCAGTGCAGGAGATGCAGGTTTGATCCCTGGAGAAGGAAATGGCAACCCACTCCAATATTGTTGCCTGGGAAATATCATGGACAGAGAATCATGGCGGGCTACAGTCCACGGGGTTGCAAAAGAGTTGGTCATGACTAAGTGACTAAACAACAACAATTTCTTATGTGGTAGATATATATCCATATCCTAAAACAGACACACTCCATTCCTCATTGTTCATCTCTACAACCTATGGAAATTTCATTTAGATGATGTGCTTCATCACATACTTCATAGAAAATTGTTCAATTACAAGACACACCATNAAAGACGCTTACTCCTTAGAAGGAAAGTTATGACCAACCTAGATAGTATATTCAAAAGCAGAGACATTACTTTGCCAACAAAGGTCTGTCTAGTCAAGGCTATTGTTTTTCCAGTAGTCATGTATGGATGTGAGAGTTAGACTGTGAAGAAAGCTGAGTACTGAAGAATTGATGCTTTTGAACTGTGGTGTTGAAGACTCTTGAGAGTCCCTTTGACTCAAGGAGATCCAACCAGTCCATTCTAAAGGAGATCAGTCTTGGGATTTCCTTGGGAGGAATGATGCTAAAGCTGAAATTCCATTACTTTGGCCATCTCGTGAAAAGAGCTGACTCATTGGAAAAGACTCTGATTCTAGGAGGGATTGGGGGCAGGAGGAGAAANTCAGTCTTGGGATTTCCTTGGGAGGAATGATGCTAAAGCTGAAATTCCATTACTTTGGCCATCTCGTGAAAAGAGCTGACTCATTGGAAAAGACTCTGATTCTAGGAGGGATTGGGGGCAGGAGGAGAAAGGGATGACAGAGGATGAGATGGCTGGATGGCATCACCGACTTGATGGATGTGAGTTTGAGTGAAGTCTGGGAATTGGTGATGGACAGGGAGGCCTGGCATGCTGCAATTCATGGGGTTGCAAAGAGTTGGACACGACTGAGTGACTGAATTGAACTGAACTGAGTGAAAAGAACTTTGCTAGCTTTGTCTGTTATAACTTGCTTCCTTTATCTTTTATTCATTCCTGAATAGGCTGTGGTGTCACTGGAAAGTGCTCCAGCTACCCTCTTCGTGGCAGAGTCATACAAAACTTCCAAGCAAAGTCTTTACTACAGTCTTCTGCCTAAGCATCAGCAAATATATGTAATCTACATTGTAGATAACCCATACAGCATAATATTCATATGTGAAATATAATGTTTATGTGTGAAAGACTGAATATATAGAATATATATCAATACTTCTCTCAGCTTTTCATTTCATTATTTTTTTCTTACAACGAAAAAAATATTTAGATTTAAATATATTTCTTTACACCAAGAATGCAAATCTTGCTTAAATGTTTATGATTTCATAATTTCTTTAGCCAGTATCTATTCATTGACGTTTTAGTACTTCTCCATCAATAACGACCACAGAATTAAACACCATATATAAGTTATCATTTTTCTAATGAAAGCAAGTGTTAGGTTTTTTGGTCTTCCTTTTTTAGTGAGTGAAGTGAAGTTGCTCAGTCATGTCTGACTCTTTGTCACCCCATGGACTGTAGCCTACCAGGCTCTGAGGACCCTCTCAGTCCATGGAATTTTCCAGGCAAGAGTACTGGAGTGGGTTGCCATTTCCTTCTCCAGGGGATCTTCCCGACCCAGGGATGGAACCCGGGTCTCCCGCACTGCAGGCAGACGCAGTAATCTCTTATTTTACTGCAACATTCAGAAAAAACAGTCTTTTCTCTTGACAAAAAAAAAAA
>SJYW01054536.1:2348581-2363404 GCA_006410735.1 Raphicerus campestris | reverse complement strand
TCTCTGCTTTTGAATATGCTGCCTAGGTTATAACTTTCCTTCCAAGGAGTAAGCGTCTTTTAATTTCATGGCTGCAGTCAGCGTTTGCAGTGATTTTGGAGCCCCCCCAAAAATAAAGTCAGCCACTGTTCCCATTGTTTCTCCATCTATTTGCCATGAAGTGATGGGACCAGATGCCATGATCTTAGTTTCCTGAATGTTGAGCTTTAAGCCAACTTTTTCACTTTCCTCTTTCACTTTCATCAAAAGGCTCTTTAGCTCTTCTTCACTTTCTGCCATAACGGTGGTGTCATCTGCATATCTGAGGTTATTGATATTTCTCCTGACAATCTTGATTCCAGCTTGTGCTTCCTCCAGCCCAGCGTTTCTCATGATATACTCTGCATATAAGTTAAATAAGCAGGGTGACAATATACAGCCTTGACGTACTCTTTTCCTATTTGGAACCTATGATTGATTCATGTTGAGGTCTGACAGAAAACAACAAAATTCTCTAAAGCAGTTATCCTTCAATTTAAAAAAATAAAAAAATAATGTAAGGAAATGAGCAACTGTATTCACTAAACTAGACCATTTAGATGAAATGGGTAAATTTGTTCAGTTCAGTTCAGTTACTCAGTAGTGTCCGACTCCTTGCGACCCCATGAATCGCAACACGCTAGTCCTCCCTGTCCATCACCAACTCCCAGACTTCACTCAGACTCACGTCCATCAAGTCAGTGATGCCATCCAGCCATCTCATCCTCGGTCATCCCCTTCTCCTCCTGCCCCCAATCCCTCCCAGTATCAGAGTCTTTTCCAATGAGTCAACTCTTCGCATGAGGTGACCAAAATACTGGAGTTTCAGCTTTAGCATGATTCCTTCCAAAGAAATCCCAGGGCTGATCTCCTTCAGAATGGACTGGTTGGATCTCCTTGCAGTCCAAGGGACTCTCAGAGACACACAAATTATCAAAATATAGTCATGAAGAAATAGTGTATCAGAGCAGGCCTTAACAAGAAATTAAAATAGTAACTTACAATTTTTCTCACAAAGAAAATCCCAGATCTAGATGGCTTTACAGGTGAACTCTATTAAATATTTAAGGAAGGATTATGCCAATCCTTCACCAATTCTTTCTGAAAATAGAAGAAAAAAAAACCCACTTTATTCAATGCAGGTACTGCTCAGTCAGTGCTGTGCTTAGTCGCCTGGTCGTGTCCAACTCTTTGTGACCCCCATGGACTGTAGCCCACCATGCTCCTCTGTCCATGGGGATTCTCCAGGCAAGAACACTGAAGTGGGTTTCCATGCCTTCCCCCATAGGATCTTCCCAACCCAGGAATCGAACTGGGGTCTCCTGAATTGCAGGTAGATTCTTTACCAGCTGAGGTACGAGGGAAGCCCAGTAAGGATACATCTCAATGTTGACCAAGAGTGCACATCACCACTTAATATACAAATACCTCTCCAAAGAGCATCAATGTCATCAGTGTCATAAATAAAATACACTTCCACAGAGGGAAGTGGCTCTCAAATATCAGTGATAATAATATATCATCTGTGTGGGTATAATTTCTCTTCACTCAATAGTTACTTCTTGAAACAGAATGATGCTCAATATAATTTGTATATTAGAACAGCTACAGTATCTTAAAACATAGTTCATAGTCAACAAATTCTGAGAATATCTTCCAGAACTGTTCATTTCCATGAAATTGCACTATAATTTTTTTTAATTGTTTTCTTCGACTTCAAGGAAATCTACAGTAGGAAAGGAGACATATCCAGTATTTTTGCAGTACATATTTTTGCCAGAGGCAGTTTTGTTGTGNATCATCTGGGTGGGTATAATTTCTCTTCACTCAATAGTTACTTCTTGGAACAGACTGATGCTCAATATAATTTGTATATTAGAACAGCTACAGTATCTTAAAACATAGTTCGTAGTCAACAAATTCTGAGAATATCTTCCAGAACTGTTCATTTCCATGAAATTGCACTATAATTTTTTTTAATTGTTTCCTTCGACTTCAAGGAAATCTACAGTAGGAAAGAAGACATATCCAGTATTTTTGCAGTACATATTTTTGCCAGAGGCAGTTTTGTTGTAGAACTAATTGGCTGAAATGCAATTTTCTCATTAAAGATAAAATAACAGTTGACAGTTTGGTTTCAAATGGCTGATATTTTGATTTAATTTTTCCATTGACAGGGCACTCTAATTTTTATGTTATATAAATCGTAGGCCTCATAACAGTCTATACAGTGGCAAGGAAATATGGCAATCTTAAAATAGTGGATGATAAAAACTATGTATATGGACTTGGAAAAAATATGGAGATAAATAAACTTACTGGAGGTGTGAAATAACAGAGTGTAAAGCCAGACTGCATATTATACTAAAACATGATAACACATTAGTTTGCAGATCTTTTGGTGACCATAGTAATCCTTCCCATCCTCAAAAACCAAAGTTTACCAAGCTATGGCAAATATAAAAGATGTCAGTGGTAACNCAGTCTATACAGTGGCAAGGAAATATGGCAATCTTAAAATAGTGGATGATAAAAACTATATCTATGGACTTGGAAAAAATATAGAGATAAATAAACTTACTGGAGGTGTGAAATAACAGAGTGTAAAGCCAGATTGCATATTATACTAAAACATGATAACACATTAGTTTGCAGATCTTTTGGTGACCATAGTAATCCTTCGCATCCTCAAAAACCAAAGTTTACCAAGCTATGGCAAATATGAAAGATGTCAGTGGTAATNATATGGAGATAAATAAACTTACTGGAGGTGTGAAATAACAGAGTGTAAAGCCAGACTGCATATTATACTAAAACATGATAACACATTAGTTTGCAGATCTTTTGGTGACCATAGTAATCCTTCCCATCCTCAAAAACCAAAGTTTACCAAGCTATGGCAAATATAAAAGATGTCAGTGGTAATTCACAACAGTATTCAAGAGCATTAATTATCCATTATTTCAGCTACAACAATTCAACAGCAGCTTGTCTTCTAATGCCGTCTTTACCAAATTCATCATGCAATATTATAAACTGGAGGCAAGCGAAGACTCAAGCTCTATCATGATTCTGATGCAGACAGAATTTTAGTATTTGGCATGGATTCAGGCTTGGAGAGTTTGGTGAGATATAAGGACGAGGCTTATGATAGAACATTTAAATGTAGTCCAGATATGTACTTTCAGTTACAGACATTAGATACATTGATAAGAAACAACAGCATCTTTCTCTTCCCTTGTGGCTCAGCTGGTGAAGAATCTACCTGCAACGCAGGAGACCTGGGTTTGATCCCTGGGTTGGGAAGATCCCTTGGAGAAGGGAAAAGCCACCCACTCCAGTATTTTGGCCTCGATAATTCCATGGATTGTATAGCCCATGATATCACAAAGAGTCAGACACGACTAAGCAACTTTCATTTTCACTTTTCTCTATTTGTTTTGCTTCAGATTTATGGGTAAATCTAAANGTTTTCTTCGACTTCAAGGAAATCTACAGTAGGAAAGGAGACATATCCAGTATTTTTGCAGTACATATTTTTGCCAGAGGCAGTTTTGTTGTGGAACTAATTGGCTGAAATGCAATTTTCTCATTAAAGATAAAATAACAGTTGACAGTTTGGTTTCAAATGGCTGATATTTTGATTTAATTTTTCCATTGACAGGGCACTCTAATTTTTATGTTATATAAATCGTAGGCCTCATAACAGTCTATACAGTGGCAAGGAAATATGGCAATCTTAAAATAGTGGATGATAAAAACTATGTATATGGACTTGGAAAAAATATGGAGATAAATAAACTTACTGGAGGTGTGAAATAACAGAGTGTAAAGCCAGACTGCATATTATACTAAAACATGATAACACATTAGTTTGCAGATCTTTTGGTGACCATAGTAATCCTTCCCATCCTCAAAAACCAAAGTTTACCAAGCTATGGCAAATATAAAAGATGTCAGTGGTAACTCACAACAGTATTCAAGAGCATTAATTATCCATTATTTCAGCTACAACAATTCAACAGCAGCTTGTCTTCTAATGCCGTCTTTACCAAATTCATCATGCAATATTATAAACTGGAGGCAAGCGAAGACTCAAGCTCTATCATGATTCTGATGCAGACAGAATTTTAGTATTTGGCATGGATTCAGGCTTGGAGAGTTTGGTGAGATATAAGGACGAGGCTTATGATAGAACATTTAAATGTAGTCCAGATATGTACTTTCAGTTACAGACATTAGATACATTGATAAGAAACAACAGCATCTTTCTCTTCCCTTGTGGCTCAGCTGGTGAAGAATCTACCTGCAACGCAGGAGACCTGGGTTTGATCCCTGGGTTGGGAAGATCCCTTGGAGAAGGGAAAAGCCACCCACTCCAGTATTTTGGCCTCGATAATTCCATGGATTGTATAGCCCATGATATCACAAAGAGTCAGACACGACTAAGCAACTTTCATTTTCACTTTTCTCTATTTGTTTTGCTTCAGATTTATGGGTAAATCTAAAAAATCTTATGGTAGATTTTTTAAAATATTATAAAAATAAGATTTTTAATATTTTTGTTATTATTAAAAATTTATCCTGACTTTAGAGACTAAATCCTTAATGACTGACTTTGACAAAGTATCATTGTTTTCTCTATAATATTCCTTAGTACAACTATAACCATGAATCTACAGACATTTTACATATATTGAAATATTGTTTGCATTTTCATTGTTCACAAGACATTGAAAACTTTTATTCTTTTATGTTTCATTGTGTTCTTTTTAATATCTCTCCTTTGTTTGATTTTTGTTAATGTACATTTTATGTCAAAGTTGCCTTCTGATCAATTGGCTGTGCAGAGAAACTGTAGGAAACTACTTGAGCAAAGATTCTTATTGTGAAAATACCTAGCTTCTTTTTGCGAAAATGCCTAGAACCAAGACAGGGTTTCTTTACAGTAGCTATTTGCAAAATCTATATATAATCCATGCCTATGAGTGTGGTTTTTCCCAAGAAACTGAACTGAACCAATTTTTATAAATGCAGTGAAAGTGCAGTGAGAGTTGCTCAGTCACGTCCAACTCTTTGTGACCCCATGGACTGTAGCCCACCAGGCTCCTCTGTCCATGGGATTCTCTAGGCAAGAGTACTGGAGTGGATGGCCATTCCCTCCTCCAGGGGCTTTTCCCAACCTAGGGATCGAACCCAGGTCTCCTGCATTGGAGGTGTATTCTTTACCGTTTGAGCCACCAAGGGAAACCCATATACATATGGAAATCTCATATAAATATGTATATATTCACATACAGGATTTATTGTAAGAAATTGGCTCATGTAATTTTGGAGGCAAGAACTCCATAATCTACAGTTGGCAAGCTGAAGTTCCAGGAGAACCAATGATATAGCTCCAGTTGGAGTCCAAGTCCAAAAGCAGGGTGAAGGCCAATGTCCCAGCTTGCAGCAGAGAGTAAATTCTCTCCCACTCAGCCCTTTTTATTATATTCAGGCCTCGAACAAACTGGACAAGGCCATCACATTGAGGGTGGCAATCTGCTTTATTCAGTCTGCTGATTCAAATGTTAATCTCATCAAGATACAGGGACACACTTAGAAAAATGTTTAGTCAGGTATCTGGGGCACTCTAGTGGCTCAGTGAAGTTAACACATAAAATTAATGATTACACCCTGTCTTACCAAGCAATCTGCCTGAGATAATAAATGAGATTACAGTCATTCAACAAATTTGACAAATATTTATGAGTTCCTATCATGAGTCTGTTCCCCGTGTAGGCTCTAGGGATACAGCACTAATTAAAACAGACAACTCCTTGAGTTCTGGAGACTCAAGAAGTATATTCCCTAGTTCGGAGGTGTTGGTTTTCCACTGTCTATGAAAGAACCACCAGGCTCTAGCAAAGTTGTCCTACCCTACAGAGTCCGGTTATTCCAGGGGAAGAGGGTGATTTCTCTCCTTAGAGGCACTTCATTCCTAATAAAAATAGACTCTGGGTGAAGTCGTGCTGCTTGTCCTCCAGACATGCCTGGTCATGTTTTAGCCCCAGCAGTGTACATAGCTGCAGATCAAACTGGCAGCCCAACTCCACACATGATGTTTGAATCTGAACTACCACTTCCTTGAACAAATCAATAGCAGACTTGTTTGGCCTCCCTGAGGTTTGAAGACAAATGTGGTTGAGGTCTTGCCATCTCAGTAAAAAAATTCAATTGTGTGAGTCATGATGTATCTGACAAGTTGATTCCATTCGAGGCCATTAATTCCACAAAGTTCTCAATTTGAAAAGACTTTTCTGCAAAGTTTCTGCTATGCATTCTATGTGACTAAAATCTAAAAATTACATTTCTAGAATTCGCTTTATTTTGTTCCCATGAGCCATTCAAAAAATATATGGTAATATTTAAACATCAAAATAAAAATTTCAAACTTGATGTCTCCTTTCTGTCACACAATAAAAAATCTGACTCTCAAAGTTGCCAGCAAAGAATCTCTTACTGAATAATGCAAAAGATGTGTAAGACAGGTCAGCCTCATTTCTGGCTTGCACAAGCTGCTAAAATCTTGCTTTTAGCCTCTTTATTACAGGTGCTCCTTCTATGATAAGTTAATTCAACTATTCCAGGTATATAACACATTTCTCAAATTCTTCACTGGCAAATGTGTTAAACCCCTTCTAGTCTTTGTGTGCCTGCATGTTGAATTTTATTTTGCTTCATTTCTGTATTGAATAGATAACCAACAACTACCATTTAATGATAGCTAGTCATGGTTATGGGCTTCCCTGATGACTCAGATGGTAAAGAATCTGCCTGCAATGCAGGAGACCCAGGTTCAATTCCTGGGTTGGGAAGTTCCCTGGAAGGGAATGACACCCATTCCAGTATTCTTGCCTGGAAAATTTCATGGACAGAGGAACTTGGTGGCGAGCTACACAGTCTATGGGGTCGCAACGAGTCAGACACAATTGACCAACTAACACACAGGCGTGGTTGTAAAACATTTTCTCTAATCCTTATAACAACCATATATTATTCTTCACATATAGCAATTGAGGTAATAGTGGCTGAAAAAATAACTTGACTAATTTGCCCAAGGTCACCAACCAAACACTGTAAAATGAGGTTTAAAAAGGTTTTGCTAAACATCTTCTGGTTCCTGTGTGTCAGTGATAGTGTAATAACATATGATTCTATTACAACACACCTATGTTTAGAAAGAAAGAATGAAATTTTGTGGTTTAGTTAATGCTTTGGAAAGATGTTTTGAAAACCAACCTCCACAGTTTCCTGTTCTTCTTATTGATAAGGGCCTACATGAAGGAGATACAATACTATTAGCTCTCTCTGATGGATATGCACAAGGATAGTTTGCACATGAGATTTTGCCCAATATGAACTCCAGCTGAAGCCAACCCGATTTGTTCTCGTTTGGCATAGGATTTTAATATATGGTCATGACTATTTCTTTATGTTTAGTAAAAATAAGATGATATAATAGTGGCAGTAACACAGTACTGAATCTTGTATTCAATATTGCTATAGGAGCATTAGAATATGAAAAAAACAAAAAGGGCCAAGGTCAAAATTTTTAAGTCGCAGATACCTTCAGTTCAGTTCAGTCGCTCAGTCGTGTCNACTATATGAATTCAACAAAATTACAATTATACAAAGTCAATGTACAAAAATCAATTGCATTTCTATATACTAGCAATGAATAATCTGAATATGAGTTCAAGAAAACAATTTCATTTGTAATAGTATATAAAAGAAAATAAAATATTTAGGAAAGATATAACAAAAGAAATTTAAGACATTCATTGAAGGCTACAAAACACTCTTGAATAAGGAAGACACCCATGCTCATGAATTGAAAGACGTAATGTTAAGATGACAAAGCACTCTAAGTTGATCTACAGGTTAAATGCAATCCCTTTCAAAATCCCACCTGGCAGCTTTTTTGTAGAAATTGACAAACTGATTTTAAAATTCACATGGAAATGCAAGGAACTCAGAATAGCCAACATAACCTTGAAAAACAAGAATAAAGTTGAAGGATTCACACTTTCCAATCTGAAAACTTACTATAAAACTACAATAATCAAGAAAATGTGGTAATGACATACAAAGAGAGACATACAGATCAATGGAATAGTATTTAGGGTCCAGAAATAAATCCTAACATTTATGGAAATTGGTGTTCATCAACAATGCCAAGAAATTAATTGGGAAGAAACAATGTTTTTCAACATAGACTGCTGTGACAACAAATATCAATATGCAAAAGAATGAAGTTGGACTTCTACCTCACATGATGAAAATTAACTCAAAATATATCAAAATATATCAAAGAACTAAACTGTAATACTTCTTGAAGGTGTAAACCTTTATAACCTTGAATTAGGTAATGTTTCTCTAAACCTAAAGCACAAGGCATCAAGAAAAAAAAAAAAACAGATAAATTGGGCTTCAAAAATTTTTTTTAATGTTGTGCTTTAAAGAATACTATGGATACATACAAAGTTCTTGGATATACAAAGAACCTAAAGTTCAAATACAGCTTGATTTAAAAATAAGCAAAATATTTGAATAGAGAATTCTACAAAGATATACAAATGATCAATAAGAACATGAAAAGATGCTCAGTATTATTAGTCATTCAGTTCAGTTTAGTCGCTCAGTAGTGTCCGACTCTTTGCGACTCCATGAATCGCAGCACACCAGGCCTCCCTGTCCATCACCAACTCCCGGAGTTCACTCAGACTCACGTCCATCAAGTCCGTGATGCCATCCAGCCATCTCATCTTCTGTTGTTCCCTTCTTCTCCTGCCACCAGTCCCTCCCAGCATCAGAGTCTTTTCCAATGAGTCAACTCTTCACATGAGGTGTCTAAAGTACTGGAGTTTCAGCTTTAGCATCAGTCCTTCCAAAGAAATCCCAGGGCTGATCTCCTTAGAATGGACTGGTTGGATCTCCTTGCAGTCCAAGGGACTCTCAAGAGTCTTCTCCAACACCACAGTTCAAAGGCATCAATTCTTCGGCACTCAGCCTTCTTCACAGTCCAACTCTCACATCCATACATGATCACTGGAAAAACCATAGCCCTGATAGGGAAATGCAAATCAAACCACGCTGAAATACCACTTCACACACTCTAGAAAAACTATGAATAAAGAGACAGACAATACTAAGTGTTGACCAGGATCTGGAGAATTTGGTATCCTCATACATTGCTTGGTTGAAAGGTAAAATGGTACAGCTGCTTCAGAAAACGGATTGTCAGCTCCTCAAAAGGTTACACAGAGTTGCCATATGCCTCAGAAGTTCCATCTCTAGATATCTAATGCCCCGAATGAAAATATATTTCCATATAAAACTTGTATACAAATGTTCACAGCAGCATTATTCATAATGACAAAGAGTAGAGACAACCCAACTAAGGAATGGATAAGCAAAATGTAAAAATAGAATACTATTTAGCCATTAAAAGGAATTAAATATAAGTAAGTACTAAAACATGGATGAACCTCAAAAATGTTACACAGAATGTTACACTAAAAATCACTGAATTGCTGACTTTTAACAGATGAACTTTAAGGCATGTGAATTATATCTTATTAGAGCTGTTAACAAGCATTATACATGTGTAGAGCCAGACTGATAAGGTAAATATTTGTGGCAAATGTTTACAATTAAGGAACTTTGGTGACAGGTATATGGGATTTCCAAGTTTTGAGGATTTTCTGAAAGTTAGATTTATTTTTAAATAATAGATTAAAAATAAACTTTATGGTACCCTCCCACTTTTTAAACTAAATGCATGATGATAAATTTTTTAAATTATAAAATAGATATGGGTTTAGAAGGGGCATCCCTGTGGCTCAGTTGATAAAGAAACTGCTTGCAATGCAGGAGACCACCTGCACTGTATTAGACCCGAGTTTGATCTCTGGGTCAGGAAGATACTCTGGAAAAGGAAATGGCAACTCACTCTAGTATTCTTGCTTGGGAAATCCCACAGACAGAGGAGCCTGGTGGGCTCCAGTCCATGGGGTCGCAAGACTCAGACCTGACTTAGTAACTAAACCACCACCGTGGGTTTAGAATGAGGCAAGAGATAATATCATCTAGTCAGGACCACTGACTCCAGAACTCCAAGGGGCACCATTCAGTAGCAGTGTAACGGCCAGACAGTCCCTGCTGATCAGTAGCTTTAAATTCCATAATCAGGCCTTACATGGGAAAATTAGCAAAGCTCTAGAGTTAGACAGCCATGAGTTCAGATCTTGCTGCCACCAGTTTATAGCCGGCTACCTTGGGAAGTTATTTGTGCTTTCAGGGTGTAGTAGGTACCTCATAAAATACTGCAATGACTCCATCCTTGTATAATGAACCCCCCCCTTCCCTTGAGTGTACGTATGAACTATGAAGGCAGGAAAGACACTCCCTTGATTAGAGTATGTCATATGTCATTGTTAGCTTTAAGAAAATTAGTTAATTTTAAGAAAGGATGGACCTGAGCTGACCACCTGAGCCTTTGAAATATGGGTCTTGAAGTCAGAGAGAAAGAAGTCTAAGATTTGACACAAGACATTCCCATTGCCTGCTTCAAAGATGGAAGGGTCATCTTTAAAGATGGCAAGGCATATGGGCAGCCTGCAGGAGTTGAGAGTGACCCCAGCTGACAGCCAGCAAGGAAACTGGTACTTCAGTTAGTTCTACTTTCTCAAGGAGCTGGTTTCTGCCAATAGCCTCAATGAGAATGGAAGTGGATTTTCCCCTAGAGGCTTTGGATGAGAAAGCAGTCCAGATAACACCTTGATTTTAGCATTGTGAGATCCTGAGCAGAGAACCAAATCATGCCATGCCTGGAATTCTTTTCTACAGACTGTGAGCTAATACATGGGTGTTGTTGTAAGCTGCTAGATTTGTGGTGATGTGTTATGAAGCAATAGAAGACTAATACACAGAGCATCCATTTCCTCACATGTAAAATGAAAATAACAGCACTATCTACCTCGTAACATCTGTTTTTGTCAAATAAATAATCATACGACCACAGCAGCCTTTCATATAGTATCTACTTAACTCTCATTTTCATTACTACTGCTATCATTATTGAGATCAAGTAAAGTAAAATCTCAAAAAAGAAATCAGAATCTTCTCTAGTAAACCCATAATAAATTTAATTTATTCATTAATGTGCCAACCAAGGTATTTTGGCATACCCAGGATATGAATAGTATTTCTAACATCATTCATTTTAAAGCTTTGGCTTTTGTTCAAAATCTGATTCATCTCAATGATGACATTTCCTAGTGAAAGATAACTTGCTCAGTCCTTCAAAGTATTCATCATAAGGCTACCTGTCAAGTTTTGATGATGGGTGGGAAATGATGCAGACAGCAAAGAGCACTCTTATAAATAAAAGTCCCCTAAATAAGGTATTTAAAACTTTATACATTAACTGTAAAACTGAAATACTTCTGTCAACTAACAGCCCCAATGTGATATTCATGACACACACAAACCCAACTATCTGAATAGAGTCACATTTGTAAAATGGACTGAAGAGTTTTGTTTCACCTAATTCCAGTTGTGGGCTAATGCTCGGTGTGGCTAACATTCATATTCTAAAATCAAGGGACTATGAATGTTGACTTGTGCATTTAGAAGGCAAAATAGCACTTATTCCCAGTGGGTATTTGTCTTCAACAATGAAGCAGAGCTATTGCTAACCCATATAATATTAGGCTAGGCTGAACTTACCTAAAATACTCCATAACTTCCATTTATGTTTCATAATATTTATCACCAAGATTGCTATGGAATTATCCTTCTTATCACTGACCAGGGGTTGCATATACTTCTTAATTTCAATTTTTATCAAATTTAAAACTATATCAGTATTTTAAGATCTCTAGAATTAACAGAAATGTACCACTGAATAATCAGATCAATAGAGGATGCCACAGGTCATAAGCAGATCCATGGATCTGCAATAAACTTCTACAAAATTAAAAACACTAGAGAAATGAAATTGGAACATACCTTCTCAGCAAAGTGAAGCTATCATTAACATGCATGACTGTTTCTGAGATTGACTAATTTTGAGAAAATCATTCAAGAGGTATTAAATATCTGCCTTTGAAAAATAACTTTTGATAACTGACATTTCTAGCTAAAAATTAATTTTAAATTTTTCATTTAAAGTCATTTAATTTTCCTTCATCTTAGACATAAATCCACTCTGATTCATTAGAATTATTTCACACTGCCTTTTATATTCTGGATACTAACAATGTTCTTACTTTAATCATTCTTGAAACATTACTAATTTTTGGAAGAAAGTTTTCTCATAATTGTTACCAAACTCCTTTGCTTTTCATCAAAAGAATGTTAACTTACAAAGTTTTTTTTCTTATATGTAATTTGTAACTTGATTTTTATATGCACATCACATTCAACATACTAAACAGAATGGTGCATCAAAAAGTCAAATCCAGACTAAATCCTGGTATCTGAGAGATGACATAGGGAATGTTTCCATATGCCAAAATAGCTGGAGAAGTTGATTTTTCACATTAAAAGACTCAAAATAGCTTAAGCACTATTTTAATAAATTTAGTCAAGATTTAATAAACTTGATAGGCATGGGTAGATATTTGAGAATATAATCTCCAAATATAGGGAAAATATAAATTTGATGTGCATATTTTTATTGTTCAGTTAGTCAGTCATGTCCAACACTTTGCGACCCCATGAACTGCAGCATGCCAGGCCTCCCTGTCCATCACCAACTCCCAGAGTTTACCCAAACTCAAGTCCATCAGATCGGTGATGCCATCCAGCCGTCTCATCCTCTGTCGTCCCCTTCTCCTCCTGCATCCAGTCCTTCCCAGCATCAGAGTCTTTTCCAATGAGTCAGCTCTTTGAAAGGTGGCCAAAGTATTGGAGTTTCAGCTTCAACATCAGTTCTTCCAATGTACACCCAGGACTGATCTCCTTTAGAATGGACTGGTTGGATCTCCTTGCAGTCCAAGGGACTCACAAGAATCTTCTCCAACACCACAGTTCAAAAGCATCAATTCTTCGACACTCAGTTTTCTTCACAGTACAACTCTCGCATCCATACATGACTACTGGGAAAACCATAGCCTTGACTAGATGGACCTTAGTTGCCAAAGTAATGTCTCTGTTTTTTAATATGCTATCTAGGTCATAACTTTCCTCCCAAGGAGTAAGCATCTTTTAATTTCATGGCTGCAATCACCATCTGCAGTGATTTTGGAGCCCAAAAATATAAAGTCTGACACTGTTTCCACTGTTTCCCCATCTATTTCCCATGAAGTGATGGGACCAGATGCCATGATCTTTGTTTTCTGAATGTTGAGCTTTAAGCCAACTTTTTCACTCTCCTCTTTTATTTATTTATTTTTTTTGGCTGGTTGATTCATTATCTCTTTTTTTTATTTTATTTTATTTTTACTTTATTTTACTTTCATCAAGAGGTTCTTTAGTTCTTTTTCACTTTCTGCCATAAGGGTGGTGTCATCTGCATATCTGAGGTTATTGATATTTCTCCCGGCAATCTTGATTCCAGCTTGTGCTTCCTCCAGCCCAGCATTTCTCATGATGCACTCTGCATATAAGTTAAATAAGTAGGGTGACAATATACAGCCTTGATGTACTCCTTTTCCTACTTGGAACCAGTCTGTTGTTCCATGTCCAGTTCTTAAGTAGCATCAAATATTAAAATTATTAAGTGTATTAAGTGTTTCTCTCTGGTAGCTCAATGGCAAAGAATCTGCCTGTAATACAGGAGACCCAGATTCAATTCCTGGGTCAGGAAGATCTCCTAGGGAAGGAAATGGCAGCCCACTTTGAACTTTAACCTATTACTCAGTAACAGTGACCACAGCTTTGGTAAAGTCTTATCCTTCTACAAAAATTACACTATTAACCTACAGTCTGAAACTGGAGCTGCTTATTCAGACTTGCAGACTAATTGTTTTGAATCATTCACATACATTTGGATCTCATCTGCTTGGAAATAGGATGCAGTTTATATCAGGGTACAAACATGCCCTGTGTGAAGGGAAAACAAACCAGTAACTAGTGTGACAGGACCATTTGTCACTGCTTCTGTCCTCTAGCTAAAGTCATTGGTCTGGGAACAGCATCCAGTCTCCTAAACAGTTCAGAAGCTAACAAAATTCATAATCCCTGAACTTTTGATTTATACAACAGCAACTTACAAGTAATCAAAGAGAATAGAAAAAGGAATAGGAAAATGTCTCATTTTAATCATCATTCAATAATAGTTCTTAATGCCCTGTGTACTTAGCATGATTTTAGGCTTAGGTAGGGCTTCCCTGGCAGCACAGCTGGTAAAGAATCTGCCTGCAATGCAGAAGACCTAGGTTTGATCTCTGAGTTGGGAAGATCCTCTGGAGAAGGCAACGCACTCCAGTATTCTTGCCTAGGAAATTCCTTGGACAGAGGAGCATGGAGGGCTACAGTCTATGGGGTTGCAAAGAATCAGACATGACTAAGCGACTAACACCAATGTAAGCAAGCCCTGCCCTCAAGGAGTCTGCATTTTGCTTAGCATCCAAGGAGATTGATAGAAGAGGCAAACAAGAAAAGGTGGCAATCTGAGAAGGTATGGTACTGGAGAAGACTCTTGAGAATCCCTTGGACAGCAAGAAGATCAAACCAGTCGATTCTAAAGGAAATCAGTCCTAGATATTGGAAGGACTTCATTGGAAGGACTGTTGCTGAAGCTGAAGTTCTAATACT
>SJYW01054536.1:2318633-2345876 GCA_006410735.1 Raphicerus campestris | reverse complement strand
AAAATATAAAGTCTGACACTGTTTCCACTGTTTCCCCATCTATTTCCCATGAAGTGATGGGACCAGATGCCATGATCTTTGTTTTCTGAATGTTGAGCTTTAAGCCAACTTTTTCACTCTCCTCTTTTATTTATTTATTTATTTTTGGCTGGTTGATTCATTATCTCTTCTTTTTTAAATTTTATTTTTACTTTATTTTACTTTCATCAAGAGGCTCTTTAGTTCTTTTTCACTTTCTGCCATAAGGGTGGTGTCATCTGCATATCTGAGGTTATTGATATTTCTCCCGGCAATCTTGATTCCAGCTTGTGCTTCCTCCAGCCCAGCATTTCTCATGATGCACTCTGCATATAAGTTAAATAAGTAGGGTGACAATATACAGCCTTGATGTACTCCTTTTCCTACTTGGAACCAGTCTGTTGTTCCATGTCCAGTTCTTAAGTAGCATCAAATATTAAAATTATTAAGTGTATTAAGTGTTTCTCTCTGGTAGCTCAATGGCAAAGAATCTGCCTGTAATACAGGAGACCCAGATTCAATTCCTGGGTCAGGAAGATCTCCTAGGGAAGGAAATGGCAGCCCACTTTGAACTTTAACCTATTACTCAGTAACAGTGACCACAGCTTTGGTAAAGTCTTATCCTTCTACAAAAATTACACTATTAACCTACAGTCTGAAACTGGAGCTGCTTATTCAGACTTGCAGACTAATTGTTTTGAATCATTCACATACATTTGGATCTCATCTGCTTGGAAATAGGATGCAGTTTATATCAGGGTACAAACATGCCCTGTGTGAAGGGAAAACAAACCAGTAACTAGTGTGACAGGACCATTTGTCACTGCTTCTGTCCTCTAGCTAAAGTCATTGATCTGGGAACAGCATCCAGTCTCCTAAACAGTTCAGAAGCTAACAAAATTCATAATCCCTGAACTTTTGATTTATACAACAGCAACTTACAAGTAATCAAAGAGAATAGAAAAAGGAATAGGAAAACGTCTCATTTTAATCATCATTCAATAATAGTTCTTAATGCCCTGTGTACTTAGCATGATTTTAGGCTTAGGTAGGGCTTCCCTGGCAGCACAGCTGGTAAAGAATCTGCCTGCAATGCAGAAGACCTAGGTTTGATCTCTGAGTTGGGAAGATCCTCTGGAGAAGGCAACCCACTCCAGTATTCTTGCCTAGGAAATTCCTTGGACAGAGGAGCATGGAGGGCTACAGTCTATGGGGTTGCAAAGAATCAGACATGACTAAGCGACTAACACCAATGTAAGCAAGCCCTGCCCTCAAGGAGTCTGCATTTTGCTTAGCATCCAAGGAGATTGATAAAAGAGGCAAACAAGAAAAGGTGGCAATCTGAGAAGGTATGGTACTGGAGAAGACTCTTGAGAATCCCTTGGACAGCAAGAAGATCAAACCAGTCGATTCTAAAGGAAATCAGTCCTAGATATTGGAAGGACTTCATTGGAAGGACTGTTGCTGAAGCTGAAGTTCTAATACTGTGGCCATCTAATACTGATGTGAAGAGCCCACTTACTGGAAAAGACTGTGATGCTGGGAAGGATTGAGGGCAGGAAGAGGAGCGTGACAGAGGATGAGAAGCTTGGATGGCACCACTGATTCTATGGACATAAGTTTAAGCAAACTCTGGAAGATGCTGAAGGACAGGGAAGCCTGGCATGCTACAGTTAGTCCAGGGGGCTGCAAAGAGTTGGACATGACTTAGCGACTGAACAACTACTACTTCTAGAGGTGAATTTAATGATGCCTCATAGCAGTGCTATTATAAGAAATTATAATGAGCAGTACTCATTACAGCAAACACAATGAGATGATGAGAGAGCTGGCAGAGCTCAAGGAAGTTTCCCGGATGAATTAAATTCCCAGATATAGAGGTCTAAGACACAGGTCATGATTTAGCATTCTGGTTTCTAACTTTCTCCTCAAATTAACATATTTACATTTACTCAGATTCTACCATTCATTTTTAAATTTTTGTCATGAAGAAAAAGTTAATTTTCAACTTTCTAATGCCTCTTAACATCAAATATTTGCATAAATAGGCTTCAAAAGGCCTATATGTTTTTTAAAAAGACTTTTGCGAAAGAACATTCTTTAAATGATATTGTTTTGATCCCAACAAAAGCAGGGCACTAATCAACTCCCTCACTGGTTAAAATCAATATCCTCTTTGTATTATTTAAAAGCGTCTGCCAACAATCTCAAAGGCATTAAGCTACAGTGAAATTTTTACACAAATTCTTAGAAGATGTGAGCTTATATTTGTCTGTGCTCTCTATATGATATTGTCCCATCATTTATCTTAATATTTTTACTACACAACTTCTATTTCTTTATTGGAAAGGTACTATCACGTTGTTGAACTGGTAGATAGTCAGCCAGAGGCTCACTAATGACTCAACTCTATAGACATTGATTGAACACCATCTGTGTGCAGATTAAAATGGTAGCTGCTAAGGTAAATACTAAAATGAATTAATCACAGACTTAATTCTCCTAAAGTTCGCAACCAAGTGGCAGAGATTGTGACAAGATAGATAATTCAGTGCCTGGGTAAGATGCTGAGGAAAAAAAGGAGGAGGAGACAGTGCAATCTCTAGATACTGAAAGTTCCTATCAGCATAGAATTTACATCGTTACATGAGTTTCATTGCAAAAAAAAAGAGAAGAGAAAACAAGAACTCTGAACTTTCTATTTAAACATTTACTATGTTTCTCATCGGAGAAGGCAATGGCACCCCACTCCAGTACCCTTGCCTGGAAAATTCCATGGATGGAGCTGGAAGGCTGCAGTCCGTGGCGTCACTGAGAGTCGGACAGGACTGAGAGACTTCACTTTCACTTTTCACTTTCATGAATTGGAGAAGGAAATGGCAATCCACTCCAGTGTTCTTGCCTGGAGAATCCCAGGGACGGGGGAGCCTGGTGGGCTGCCGTCTATGGGGTCGCACAGAGTCAGACACTACTGAAGTGGCTTAGCAGCATGCTTCTCATCCGTTCATTTATTCTGTATGCCATCTGTTAGTGAGTGCCTCCTCTGTGTACAATGCTGCATAAGGATATATCAGAATACTGAGTAATACAGTAGTATATAAAGATAAAACAGTTAAGGATTGTTATTTTCGTACAGATGCTTATCCTGAATTTTCTTCAAGATCAAAGCTTACTTTCATAGAAACTACCTGTTATATTTTATTGAACTTTTTTTTTTTTATTTTTAAATCTTGAAGTTAATGTTCTTGGAGTTTTCATTAGAAAAGACTTTGGATTAATGAGAGAAGTCAGTTTTCCTGTAAAGAGAAGCACAAAAAGTCATTCTAACACCTATGAATCTCAGTATTTATCTAGCAGATTTTGCTAGAAGTGACAGTATCCAAAACAGAGCTCTAATCCTCCTAACTGGCTACAGATAACAAGTTACAAGTCCAATTCCTCTTATATTAATACTTCACGAAATTTTCCTAGGTCTGAAAGAAGATAGCCAAAGGGCTATAAATTAACATTGTTAACATAATTTTGATGATTTGCAAAATATTTAACAATATTGACACTGTAAACTACTTAGGTCCTTTCAAAGGTGGCAAAATATGTTCAGATATGAAAGTTCCCACCTAAAATTGCAAATGACAGTTATACTTACTTCAGTAATAACCAGAGTTAACAATTAATTTGCAATGCTGCTGCTGCTGCTAAGTCGCTTCAGTCGTGTCTGACTCTGTGCGACCCCATAGACAGCAACCTACCAGGCTCCCCCGTCCCTGGTAAATCACAGTTAAAAAACAATTGAGAAAATTGATTCCTTCTTCTTAAAAAGAGAAGTGCTGCTCATAGAAAAATGCTGTGGGAACAATATTCAATTTTATAGCCAAATGATAAAATGTGAGCTGTGATAGAGAATTTGCAANGTAAATCACAGTTAAAAAACAATTGAGAAAATTGATTCCTTCTTCTTAAAAAGAGAAGTGCTGCTCATAGAAAAATGCTGTGGGAACAATATTCAATTTTATAGCCAAATGATAAAATGTGAGCTGTGATAGAGAATTTGCAAAACTGTGCAGGGACTCAAAATCCCATATATTCATTTTCAGGAAGATACTATAAGACATGCTCTAGCAAAATGGGGCAGTAAAACAAGAAAGAGGCAGACTGGTGCCTAGAAAATAGAGGATCCAACACAAGAAAGCTACAAAATGGAGTGAGACAGCCATCCCATAGTCTAGAAGCAACCAGCACAGGCTAAAACAGTGAGGGTAAGATCTCCAAAGTATCAGATTTATTTGAACATTTGAAAANCTTGACATACTCCTTTTCCTATTTGGAACCAGTCTGTTGTTCCATGTCTAGTTCGAACTGTTGCTTCCTGACCTGCATACAGCTTTCTCAAGAAGCAGATCAGGTGGTCTAGTATTCCCATCTCTTTCAGAATTTTCCACAGTTGATTGTGATCCACACAGTCAAAGGCTTTGGCATAGACAAGATACATCCAATTACAACATACACAAATATTGTGAGTATAAATTCTGGGCCTGATTACAAGAAAGCAAGTTAAAACAGGTTGCTGAGTAGGAGTAAGAAACTGATTATATATGAAAAGTTGTAGATCAGATAAAAACCTTGGTATCTTGTGGAATAGTTACAAATTCTGTCATAAGAATGGATTTCTATGGTTTTCTATTCTACATACTATACACTGAAAATTATTTTTACTTTAATTGGAGATTGAGCATCTTTAGTATAAACTTTGGTGACCGTATTTTTCTTTAGCTAAAATTATTATAAATTACTTCACTCATTGTAGCAATTTGTGATAGTGAACCATATTAAGAAGTAAACATATTTGTCATAATTTGTGTAATTATGCACAGAGACAGTGATAATAAATAACAATACAGATAATATAATTATACTATAATTTTTATGTGATAAAATGATAATTTAGATTTTGTTTACTAATTTGAGTCAACAATCATATATATATATATCTATAAAACAATTCCTTGGAAGTCGTATCACTCTAAAATTCTTCAACACATCAGCTCTTCAAAATAGAATTAAAGAATGTACCTACTATCCCAGCAGTTATGCTCTGCTTATAGAAACATTACAGTAGTCGTTGATTCCCAAATGCACACTGTGGAAGTTAATTTAGAGTAGATCTGGAATATGACATCTTTAGATTATAAAACCCCAAACCTTAGAATTGGAGAAATTCATAACTTCATTTTGTATAAGTGAAAAGAAAAGCTCAGAAAGTAATAGCAATCAGATATGTATGGAAGAAAACCCTGTAGAACCCAGATTTCTTGATATCAATTTAGTATGGAGCCAGGATATTATTGCAGACATTATACTCTTTCTTAACTACTACATTGTACTGCCTTTTGACAAAGAAGAAATATATATGCTCATTAAATATAAAATAGCTTCCCTGATGGCTCAGGGGTAAAGAATCTGCCTGCAGTGCAGGAGATGCCAGTTCAGTCCCTGGGTCAGGAAGATCCAGGGAAGAAGGAAATGGCAATCCACTCCAGTATTCTTGTCTAGAAAATCCCATGGACAGAGGAGACTGGCGGGCTACAGTTCATGGGGACACAAAAGAGTCAGACATGACTTAGCAACTAAATAACAACAACAACAATTAAACATAAAAAGGCCAATATCAGTTACAATAAAAGATGCATATTAAAAATATGCAGAAATAGAACAAGTTCTTGCAAGCTTTCAGTCACATTTTCTTCAACTGATAAGTATATAATTTTGTTTAACCATAGGCAGTGTTTCTAAATAAAACATCAGTTGAGATTATCCTGATGCTGGGTAATGTGACCATAAATTTCTTTGGCTTTCAACTTGCAACAACTCTATCTACTACGGTTTTTTAATCAGTCATCATATCACTAATCCACAAATTTAACTTCCCATAGCTTCATCTCGAACTGTGGATGCTATTTCTGCAGTTTCCAGAGAAGCCTCACATACAGATCAGTGAATTTCTTCTCCCCTTCTCTGTATACATCATACCTTGATTCATTAACACTGAACTCCCAGCCAACAGCACTATAACTCATGCCTGAATGAAGCTTATCTACACGTGTATTTTTTTCCAGAAGGCACATCACAGCTTCTTACACACGGGAACAGTAAACAGCACTTTAGCATATACTAGGGGACCATTTAAACAGCAAAATTAAAAACAAAAGCACAAAATGTGAAAACTGTGGCACTAAATTAACTATGAAAAAGACACTTGTTCACAGTATGAAAGTTGAAACAAGAAAGCAGGAGATGGCCTTGTTTGCCCATATGTGATTCAAATTTTTCACCACTCTGCACATATCCACAAACAACCAGAAAAGTACCCTGAGTACTGACTTTGGAATTGCAAATAGACTTTAATGAGTCAGAAAATTCACAAATACAGAATTCATGAATAACTAGGATTGACAAGGATTTCAAATGGAGTTTGCCTTCCGAAATAGGACAGAATTTTCTGAGGCCAACTTGGAAATACAAATCAGAAATTTAAAAACTGTTCACTTACTCTGATAATTTTGTGTGCAGCTTGGATAGAACAAAAAGGCTGAACCTTCCCTGAGTAAGAGAGAATTCCTCCTACCTGTTGGCCATTCTGAAGGAGATCAACCCTGGGATTTCTTTGGAAGGAATGATGCTAAAGCTGAAACTCCAGTACTCTGGCCACCTCATGCAGAGTTGACTCATTGGAAAAAACTCTGATGCTGGGAGGGATTGCGGGCAGGAGAAGGGGACGACCGAGGATGAGATGGCTGGATGGCATCACTGACTCGATGAATGCAAGTCTGAGTGAACTCCAGGAGTTGATGATGGACAGGGAGGCTTGGCGTGTTGCGATTCATGGGGTCGCAAAGAGTCGGACACGACTGAGCAACTGAACTGAACTGAACAGAACTGATGGCCTTTCAACTTGGCAGACAGTTTTTTCCTGTCTTCAGAGTTGAAACATTGACTCTTCTTAGGTCGTGATCCTGCTGGCATTCTGATTGGAAACACAAATGTGGCTCTGTTGGGTCTTCTGTTTGCAGAATTAACCTGCAAATTTTGAGAATTCTGAGCCTTCATAATCTTATCAGCCAATTTTTTATAAACTACTTCTTACTACATAAAAATACTATTGGTTCTGTTTCTTTGGAGAAATCTAACACATATGCTTTGTTCTTGGAGTTGAACTTCTGGAATATATCTCAAGAAATTAATCATTCAGTAGATAGACAGATATAGAGATAGACTGACAGATTATCAGAGATGTGTATATACCTCTTCTGTTATAAGTTTTATAGAAGTATTATTATAATGGCAATGAATTAGAAAGAACCTAAACTTCCACAGGGAGAAGGCAATGGCACCCCACTCCAGTACTCTTGCCTGGAAAATCCCATGGACGGAGGGGCCTGTAGGCTGCAGTTCATGGGGTCGTGAACAGTTAGACATGACTGAGCGACTTCCCTTTCACTTTTCACTTTCATGCATTGGAGAAGGAAATGGCAACCCACTCCAGCATTCTTGCCTGGAGAATCCCAGGGACGGGGGAGCCTGACGGGCTGCTGTCTATGGGGTTGCACAGAGTCGGACACGACTGAAGTGACTTAGCAGCAGCAGCAAACGTCCACAAAAAAAGGTTTTTGTTTATTGTACTATGCTGATATAAAAGATTATGATATTGGTATACATTTTGTATTCAAACATTGGTATTTATAAAATATTAAGTTAAAATGATTACAAGCTAGTATACATAGTACAATTATATTTAAAAAATATGTGTGTGTGTTTAGTTGGTCAGTCATGTCCGACTCTTTGCGACACCAAAGGCTATAGCCTGCCAGGTCCTCTGTCCATAGGGATTTTCTGGGCAAGGATACTGGAGTGGGTTGCCATGCCCTCCTCCAGGGGATCTTCCCACGCCAGGGATTAAACCTAGGTTTCCCACATTGCAGATAGATTCTTTACCACTTAGGCACCTAAACGAGCATATATGCATACAAAGAAGTCTTAACAGAAGCGATTATCTTTAATGGGAGGAATTTGGGTAAATTCTATTTATATTACCCACTATATATTTATATTTTCTTTTTTTCTATAATGAGGACTTCTCTGATAGCTCAGTTGGTAAAGAATCCACCTGCAATGCAGGAGACCCTGGTTTAGTTCCTAGATCAGGAAGATCTTCTGGAGAAGGGATAGGCTACCCACTCCAGTATTCTTGGGCTTCCTTTGTGGCTCAGCTGGTAAAGAATCCGCCTGCAATGCAGGAGACCTGGGTTCATTCCCTGGGTTGGGAAGATCCCCTGGAGAAGGAAAAGGCTACCCATTCTAGTATTCTGCCCTGGAGACCATTCTGGCCACCTAAATAAACATATATATGTAGAAAGAAGTCCTAACATAAGTGGTTACCTTGAGTGGGAGGAATATAGGTAAATTCTGTTTTTATTACCTGCTGCTGCTGCTGCTGCTAAATCACATCAGTCATGTCCGACTCTGTGTGACCCCACCAGGCTCGCCCATCCCTGGGATTCCTCAGGCAAGAACACTGGAGTGGGTTGCCATTTCCTTCTCCAAAGTGTGAAAGCGAAAAGTGAAAGGGAAGTTGCTCAGTCATGTCCGACTCTTAGCGACCACATGGACTGCAGCCTGCCAGGCTCCTCCATCCATGGGATTTCCCAGGTAAGAGTACTGGAGAGTGGGGTGCCATTGCCTCTTCATGTTTATTACCTACTACATATTTATATTTTCTTTTTTACTATAATAAGCCTATATTATTGTGTTTGAAAAGAATCCCATGATCGGCAAAGACATGGTATAAAGAACTCTAGATTTGATGTCAGGTGACCTGGATTCTAAAACCCAGATCCTCACTAATTTGAGACAGTAGCTTAACTACCCTGGTCCTTGTTTTCTCAATATCATAAAACTGAATTAAGAGATCTCTAAGACCTCTCCCAGTACCACACTCAGTCTTCCCTGGGCCCATATTTCTTTGGATTTTTTGGTAAAGGTTCTAAGCATTAGTACCCTTGTGATTTCAACGTGGAGATCATAGGGAACACAAAAAGAGCAACTTCCGTACATTGGCTGTTGGGACTTTACCAACCTGTGAACCTACCAGGACCTAACTGGCTCTATTCCTGGGCTTGTTGCAGCAGATTGGAGGGTCACGGATCAGACACAGCTTTGCACTGTTTGGTGGCATTGTCCAAGCATCCTAGACAAAGAAAGAAAGCACATAGTAAAAAGAATGTGGATGTTGGTGTTTGAATTCCCATTCAAGCCCTTGCTAATTCTAAGAAAGCTTCTCCTAACCAGTAAAGAGAAACCGTTCTTATGGATTCTGAATTCACCAAGGTAGCAAAAGTATAGAATATACACTTCTGCATAGTATACTATATATATACTATATATACACTAAAGAATATATACTTTGCATAGTATAGAATAGGCAGAAACTTGAAAAAATAAGTAATTGCTTCCTCTTCTTCTTCCTTTCAAAGATGATACATTCTAGAATCAGGTTGATTCCAGGGAAAACGGGGAAAAGGAAGTGAGTTTTCTTCATGATCGTCCTAGAAGCTAGAGGTAATCCTGTTGTTCTACCTAATGATTATGTTAGACAGTTGATAAATTATAGCTTACAATGAATTTGTTGTCATAGCAATTTTTAAAAAGCAAGTTAAGCAATAATAGACAGGAAACAAGGATTTAATTTTGGGATCCAATTTAGAACACAATTAAGGTGATGTAGGAGCCTAATATTTCATTCACCTAATAAAATATCTCCAGGTTCAGGAGTGATTAGATGCAGAGTCATTTCCTGGCCCCCCCTAGTAGATAATACATCTGACACTGTGTCCTTTAACAAAGCCCCAGGGGCACAGCTCAAAATACTCTGGGGAACAAATCACAAATTGTCGAACCTACAAGAGCCCTGAATTCTGCCCACAGAAGCACTGACCATAATCTGATCTTATTTTCTCATGGGATCTGAGGATAAGAGGTTATTGCTTTATCTTGAAAACTCACTGTATTCTCTTGAAAGGGAGTTATGCAAACTCATGTTGATGCATAACTGGAAACAAATTATGATGCCTCTTATGAACTCAATGAATCTTCATTTCTCACAGTGAGGAAACCACTTGATTATCCAAAGAGATGAGCTAAGTGTTCTGTTCCCTGATCCCACACTGATTTTTGACTACCTCCTTAATCCCTAAAGCTGCACTTCCTTAACTGTATGCAATCTCCAAATGGCAGATAATTTATAGGGGAGTTGTAGAATTTTTACATTTTTAATGGAAACACATTGATACTGAGCATCTGTCAGAGAGCCCATGAATAACAAGCTAGAGGTAATTTTCAGACCACATGACATTCCTTTGGATGACCTCTTTTAGAAACTGGGTTTTCTGTAGTAAGCAATATACAAAAATTAATCAGGAGCAGGAAGTGAGGATAGTGAGGGATGCAGCCTGATTCCAAGGTTCAAGAAGTTGTGTAGTGCCCAACAGAGGCACAGATCATTTTAGGAGGTAACTGTGGTTATTCAAGAATGATTTAAAATAATTTTTCTTTTAATGTATGTGTAATACTTTTTTAAAATGGCTGCTAAATTGCTAAGGCATAAACACTTATGAAGTTGTTTGGATCTAGGTACTAAAAGCACCGAACTATCAGGTTCTTATTTTGGCCTAAGGATGCTGTGGGGAAAAAAATACTGAGACACTAAGGGCTCCGTGAACAGATAAAGTCTGGTAGTTTCTGCCCTGTAAGCCCTTTTCCGTCTTGTCAATACGGCTTAGGTCGATATTTTATACTCAAAGGCTTATCCATCACAATACGCTGCCTGAGGAGGTGGGTGTTCACTTTCATTGAAGCAGAGAATGCTAAAATAAATTTTAGGTCATTAAGATCTTGTCAACCTACTGAGAAATGCCTGCTATAGCTCGTGTTAAATATTTATCACCTGAGGACAGCCATCTGTTCTTTCCAATTCTCATTTGGCCTTCGACTCCTCTCTTCCTGCCAAAAGCATTAGATGCTTGATGGTTTGATTCCCCAAATCAGAATGCTTTGGGGTTGCCTATTGTATGCATTTATTTATAGCAATATTTATTCTGTCTGACTTGCTTCCTGCATTTTTCAAAACAAAACATCCACATCTCATAAATGTGCTATGAAATTTCTAACCATGTTGCAAGCTACAAGCACTCTAAAATAATTACTTCTCTTTCTGCTTAAATTGGAAAGCTGGAGAATAAATATTCAGACTTTATTAGTCATTCATATTAGAAATAAGGCAGAGAAACTCCAAATTATACTTGCATATTAAAGATCCCAGGAATCAAAATTTTCGCTCTTTTCCCAAAATGCATTCTCTGGGAGAACTCCTCTGATGCAATCATTACCTCAGGATGATATCTACATGGATGGCTCTGAGATGTCCATCCCCTCCTTTATCCTCTCTTCTGAGTCGCAGCCACACATTCCAAATTGCCTAGATATGCCGCAGCCCCACAACCAGTCTGGGCCCTAAGTGTACTCACCACCTTTCCTCTTTTACTCCGCTTCCTTCCTCCTTCCTTTACACCCAACACAGGCTCAAAATCTTGGTTACCTTTTTCCTCCTTATTTCTCCTTCCCAATAACCAAAAGATTTCAAATTATAGCAATCTATCTCTTCAATTTTGTTCCCTGCTTACAACTAATATTATTTGGAATAACTGGGATATCTTCCCAAACATATTTTGGTTTTTTTTCAAACATATTTTGGACATATCAACAATATATTACTTGTGATAAATTTATAAACTTAGCTTATTTATCCTTTTGTAACACAAATAGTAACATTTCGTACATGCTGTTCTGCCCATTGATTTTTCACTCAACACATTGGAATCATACTGGGGAGTCTGCACACTGTTTCCACTCTTTTTGTGCCACCAAGTCATCCTCTCTATGGGTTTACCATGATTTTTATTTAACCCAACACATTGCAACTATAGGCATGTATATTTTAGATTTTGATGGAGAAGCCAAATCATCTTCCATAAATGTTCCAATCTGTGCTCCCTTCAGTAGCATCTGAAGTAAACATTTATAATTAAAATATAGAGTCATCCTATCATATAATCATATGAAGGTGCTCTTCTGTGTTGGAGAGAAATACTGTTTTCTATTATTTCTTGATAATTACAGGATAGATACAAGATGCTACTCTTTCATTAAGTAAAAAGCTTTCTCTGACTAAAAATCTCTTTTGCAACTTCTTTATTCTCACTGGTAGGGCTTTGTACAAAATAGCTTCACTCAAACCCTTAGGAAAAGCATTTATAAGATTCGACACGAGAAAAATCTTTTGTATTCACTTTTCCATATGCCTTTTCTATCTCATTATTACCACATACACACAAAAAAGTACAAAATGATGTAGAGAATCTAAGTTAGGCACAGATTTATCAGAAGGAGCAGGAACACACATTTAAAATGCTCATTTTATAAAAAAGAAGGAACCAGTTTCTTTAAATGATTTTACTGTACATCCAACAAAAGAATCAATATCTGGCTTTTGCAGGAACAGTCCCATAGTGAAAATAAAATCACTCACCCTTGTAGCTTGAAACAACAAACTTCTATGCCTAGGAAGAAAAGGGCATTTTAGAGAGAAGCTTTAAAAAATAATGAGAAGTGGAAATTAATCATGCTCCATTCTTTTAAAAGGCTTGTTTCTTAAAAATGAAATAATTAATGCACCATTCCTAATATCCCAAAACTTAAACAATTCTCTACAAGGCTTGCTAAACAGTCAAGACTGGAGTGCATGCATGTTAGCGAAGAAAAATAAAACAGAGAGAGAGAGAGAAAGACTTCACTTCCATTTTAAAGTATTATTTAACTTCATTATTATTTAGAAGACCTCAGGCAGGCAAAATGTAGTGGAGTTAGAATAAGCTTTTCAAAAGCTAGACAGGCAACCAAAGAAAAGATACACAATATTTTCTTTAAATGAAATAAGGTGAAATGCAAAGAGGAAGAAGTCAATATTTTACAACCAGCAGCCTTTAGGTTGTGTCCCCTAAGCCTTTGATTCTACCGTATTAGGTACTTTGGAAATCTACAGTATCTTTTAAAATTGAAAAAGGCAATAACGAGATTCATAGCATCAGCTAATACAAGCTACTACATTTCTTGCGTCTAAAGGCACTTGCGTATATAGGCTTAAATGAAACCTTTTTTTGTTGCATTGACTCTGGAAAGCTATGGTCCAGCCCTAAGGACAAAGGTCCCCTTTACACATGCCTCTCACAAGATTCCTTTTACTACAGCATGTATTCGTTTCTTGCCTTCTATGTGTAAAAATGTACTTACAAAAGTTAATCTGGAGCATCTGAGCCAAAAGTTCAGAAACAGGAAGCTGAAAATGCACATATGAGGCTCAGATACATGTTCATGGTACTCTTCATAAAGGCCACAGTTAAAATGTGCAGTGAGGCAGAATGAGGGGAGGAGCATAATGAAATAAAAATTACAAGCGAGAGGGAGCCAGTGAACAAACCAGGAGAGACCAAGGGGAATCTGCTACATTGGAAAGCAGCTGGCAGAGGCAGCCTAGCAGGGGGCTGTTGGCACAGCCCAATCCAGTCCTCAACCCTCTCTCCATTTTACTTCCCCCATCTGTAAGTTGAAGGCGGTGCTGTCCAGATCTGATACCCTATGGTCTCTGAGTCTATGCTTGTGCAGGTGTGTGACATGAGGATGGAGCTGAAAGGCATGCCTAGGATACTGATTTCCTCCTTTCCCTCTGACAGCAGCTGAGACATAAATCCTGCTGCTCCACAAGCATTCATACCATGTCCCAGCCCTCTTGCACTAACAGTGAAGCCACGGCCTAGATCTGACTACTGAGCTGTGAACAGCTGCTGTGTCATGTAAGGCTGAGGCATAAGAGCCCAGGAGTGGCCCTCCAGTTGTCTCCTTCCCACTGCCAATGCCATAGCCTGGGCCCTGAATGACGAAGTCGAGACAGAGGTCTCTACCAACTGACATGGGATATGTAACATGAATGAGAATAGACTCTGCTGTAGTTGTTACATGTATATCAGACATACCTCACTTTATTCAGCCTCACTTTATTGTGGTTTTCATGAAGTGAAGGTTGTAGCAACCCTGCATTGAGCTATTTCTCCAACATCATTTGCATAGTTAGAGTCTGTGTCATATTTTGCTAATTCTTGAACATTTTATTATATATTATGCTGGTATGTGATTAATGATCACTGATGTTACTACTATAATTCAATGAAGCCTCATATAATGGCTAATATTTTTCAGCAGTATTTTTTAATTAAGGCATGCACATTGTTTTTTAGATATAATACTACTGCACACTTAATAGAATACAGTATGATATAAAGATAACTTTTATCTGCATTGGGAAATCAAAATATTTGTGTGACTTGCTTTATTGAGATATCTGCTTTATTTTAGTGCCTGGAATCTAACCCACAACATCCCCTGGAGAAGGGAGAGGCTACCCATTCCAATGTTCTGGCTTGGAGAATTCCATGAACTGTATAGTCCATGGAGCCGCAAAGAGTAGGACATGACTGAACAACTTTCACTTTCACATATAGGCAGACACTCTTATCTGATATGACAGCATAACAGTAAATAATGGACATAAGAAATGTTTGAACATATGTGAATGAAGAGAAAACAGTGAAAAGAAAACTGAAGAAGAAGCTGTTACACATTAAATAAAGAAATTGCTAATAGAAAGAGACTACGTGCGTGCCTGTTAAGTCGCTTCAGTTGTGCCCCACTCTTTGCAACCCTATGGACTGTAGCCGACCAGGTTCCTTTGTCCATGGGATTCTCCAGGCAAGAATACTGGAGTGGGCTGCCATGCCCTTCTCCAGGGGCTCTTCCTGACCCAGGGACTGAACCTGCATCTTTATGGCTCCTTCATTAACAGGTGGGTTCTTTACCACTAGTGCCACCTGGAAAGTCCAGAGAATATGAACAGAATATTCTAGAAAAGTGGTCAGATCCAGTGGGAACCACTGTTCTATATACTCTCAAGGAAACTCCAGGCTGTAAATCCAACTTCACAGAAAATCCACAAGAAATAAATAAGTGTAAGTTTCATGGGGGATGAGAATATTAAATGGTTAATCATCCTGTGTTTCATGCATTGGTTCAGAATTCAGATTTTTTTTAAAAAATGTTCATCCTTTCATTTATTTCCAGCTAAAGCACAGTAACCAAGATATTGGCATTCAGGGGAAAGATCACACCTCAGGGAAACCTGTTCAAAATGAAAACTCAGAAACGAGGTGGTGAGAACATGTCTTCAGAGACCTCATCCAAAAATGCTAAAAATAAGAAGACAAGGCTAGCTTTCAGAGAAAAAAATCACTAAGAAATAGTGTCACTTCAAAAGAGCTGTTGCCTCCACACTGTGAGCAGTCATTTTCTCTGTCCAGCAGGACATTGGAAATGTAGATCTGATGCGTAGATACACATCGATCTCTTCAACACGAAGGTCACAGTGAGGCAGATCTTATTTATGCGACACCCATCCTCATACCTATCTCACTTGTCTTGTTCTGCAGACCAGGCACTCTCTGGCTAGTGCTCCATATGTAGCCTGGTTCCAACAGCAATGAGAGGCAGCTGCCAGTGACAGGAAGCAGTCATTTTCCTATAGAAAGGCATACTGGAGAGGTCCCTGGTCTCCTAGAGTAGCTGTCGTCAAGTGTCTGGCAACCCCTCCCTAGCTTCCTCTGGTCTGAGAATGGTAACTGGTTTTTACCAGACTTTTCTGCTGCCTTTATTATTGCTGGTTTTACATCTCAGCCTACTTCCCAGGGCTTCTCTGGTGGCTCAGATGGCAAAGAATCTGCCTGCAGTACCAGAGACCCAAGTTTGGTCTCTGGGTCAAGAAGATACCCTGGAGAATGGAACATAACTCCAGAGTCAGACACAACTGAGTGACTAACACTTTCACTGCTGCTGCTGCTAAGCCGCTTCAGTCATGTCCGACTCTGTGCAACCCCAGAGATGGAAGCCTACCAGGCTCCCCCGTCCCTGAGATTCTCTAGGCAAGAACACTGGAGTGGGTTGCCATTTCCTTGTTCCCAGGAATCCTGGAATTCCTGTAAGTTTCCCAATAGTGTTTTATGAGTCTCCTTATGTTTAAATTATTTGGAGTAGATTCTAGCCTGCATGTGAGCTCAGTTGCTTAGTTGTGTCTGACTCTGTGTGACCCCATGAACTGTAGCCAGGCTCCTCTGTCCATGGAATTCTCCAGCAAGAATAATGGAGTGGGTTGCCATTTCCTCCTCCAGGGAAACTTCCCAAACCAGGGATCAAATCTGAGTCTTCTGCATTGGCAGGCAGATTCTTTACCACTGAGCCACTGGGGAAGCCCATCCTAGTCTGCAACTAGGAATAAATTACCTAGGGATCTGTGAAATAACAGATCCAAGGAAAAGGTATTTGCAATTGCTAATGCAGTATCTGAGAAGAAGAGATGAAGCAGGAAAGTTCAGAGTGCTTGTCCTATCCCCAGGTGAGCTTCAAGTTTATATACTATTCTGTCATTAGAGAGATGTCCTCTGTGTCCTCTGTTCCCCTTGCTTTGTCCAGGAGAAGACAGTCTACAAGGCCCTCTGTCAGGTGCCCTTTGTCTTTTGCAACTGTTAACAGCAAACTGGCCATCACTGCTGATTACAGAATCTTGGCTCTCTGTGGCTCTCTGGACCCAGATCCACTCCTCTTCTCATCCTCTGCTTTTGAGCATGGTGTGGGTCCCAGAAGCTCTCAGGAGCTTTTTCCATGCCTTATTGGTAAGACAGAGACCCCCCAAAGCTGCTCTCAGACTCAGATCCCTGGAAACTCTGTCTGTTTACTGCCTGCATGCCATGTGCCATCCAGAGCCATGGGAACTGGGAACTCTCTGAAGTTCGTCACCTCCCCTAGCAATGGCCAGACAGTGAGCACAAGACTCAACATCTGTTTGAATGATAACCTCATTGTCCCCTTTCCTGAATTTCAAACCCAGTTGGTGAAGCCAAAAACAGATGTTTTATGTATACTTCAGAAAATCTAGTTTGAAGATTTTCCATACATTTCCAGTTGGCATATCGTTAGTACCACCTCTATGGGAAATAACTTGGCAATATTTTACAAATTTTTAAAACACATGGCCTTAAATGGCAATTAGGAATTTATACTATAGATACAATCATGCTATCAGAAAATGACTTTTTAATGAAGTTACTTACTATGTGACTGTAAACATGAAGGACAGTAAATGACTATCAATATGAGACTAGCTAAGTAAAGATTATGGTAAATCATGCAACAGAATATAATGAAAGTATGAAAAATAACAAAGTGAATTTTCATATACTAATTTGTAAAATATCCAAGATTTATCTAGAAGGTTACACCAAAATCAAAGTATTGATTGACAGTGCAGAATAATCTTCATTAGATGGGGAAATTCTCACCAGATAGTCTTTTACTTATTGACTTTTGAACCATGTGACTGTAAAATCTATAAATATATTTTTTAATCTTCAAAAACATTTAACTTTAAAAATAAACATTTTTCCTAAATAAGTGTGTGTAACAATTATATATAAGTATATGTATATATAAAATTGCTTCAGGCTGAGCAATTATTTTGGAATAGCTACCTTCCCCTGAAGCTACTATTGCTTCAGTTTTAATGAGAGAAGAGCCTCAGGGCAAAGAGAAGCAATTATTAATTCCTCAGAATAAGCACTTACTTGCTTCAGTTTAATGTTTCAAAAAATGCCATCTTTTTACATATGGTCAACAGTTGGGATTTGCATCACTCTTTACTCAGATATTTGTATTTTAAGTGTTTCTCTTTAGTTCATCTCAATATTTATATCAAAACCCATTCTAAACCTTTCATTCTACAGTTAGATTCAAAGAAATTATATCACTTAGATATTAAATAACAACCACAAGGCAATCTTTTGGGGGCTCTCAGACAATTAATACCAGCTCTGTTTTATAGCATGGTTAGCATGTAACAAGTATACTCCAGAAGGTTCTTTGCTATACTTGTTTGTTTAATCATCACTATAACCCTATTAAGCAAGTACTGTTATTAACTTTTCTCAGATGAGTAATCTCCAAATTCACACAAATAAGACGTGATGGGAGGAGGATTCAAACCCTTAGATCTGGCTCCAGTAAAGAGGATTGTGACAACTAACATCTATTGAGCAATAACTATGTATCAGGTACTCTCCTAAAATTTTTCCATGAATTAATGATTTTTTAAGGAATTAACCAATTTAATCCTTATACCAGTCTGTGGTAAGTATTTTTATCCTCTCATTAGATATGAGGGTATTGTCAAATTGCCAACATCCACTGGATAATGAAAAAAGCAAGAGAGTTTCAGAAAAACATCTATTTCTATTTTATTGACTATGCCAAAGCTTTTGATTGTGTGGATCACAATGAACTGTGGAAAATTCTGAAAGAGATTGGAATACCAGACCACCTCACCTGCCTCTTGAGAAATCTGTATGCAGGTCAGGAAGCAACAGTTAGAACTGGACATGGAACAACAGACTGGTTCCAAATAGGAAAAGGAGTATGTCAAGGCTGTATATTGTCACCCTGCTTATTTTACTTCTATGCGGAGTACATCATGAAAAGTGCTGGACTGGAAGAAACACAAGGTGGAATCAAGATTGCCAGGAGAAATATCAATAACCTCAGATATGCAGATGACACCACCCTTATGGCAGAAAGTGAAGAGGAACTTAAAATCCTCTTGATGAAAGTGAAAGAGGAGAGTAAAAAAATTGGCTGGAAGCTCAACATTCAGAAAACTCAGATCATGGCATCCAGTTCCATCAGTTCATGGGAAATAGATGGGGAAACAGTGGAAACAGTGTCAGATTTTATTTTGGGGGGCTCCAAAATCACAACAGATGGTGACTGCAGCCATGAAATTAAAAGACGCTTACTCCTTGGAAGAAAAGTTATGACCAACCTAGATAGCATATTCAAAAGCAGAGACATTACTTTGCTGACTAAGGTCCATCTAGTCAAGGCTATGGTTTTTCCAGTGGTCATGTATGGATGTGAGAGTTGGACTGTGAAGAAGGCTGAGCGCTGAAGAATTGATGCTTTTGAACTGTGGTGTTGGAGAAGACTCTTGAGAGTCCCTTGGACTACAAGGAGATCCAACCAGTCCATTCTGAAAGAGATCAACCCTGGGATTTCTTTGGAAGGAATAATGCTAAAGCTGAAACTCCAGTACTTTGGCCACCTCATGCGAAGAGTTGACTCATTGGAAAAGACTCTGATGCTGGGAGGGATTGGGGGCAGGAGAAGAAGGGGACGACAGAGGATGAGATGGCTGGATGGCATCACTGACTTGATGGACGTGAATGTGAGTGAACTCCAGGAGTTGGTGATGGACAGGGAGGCCTGTCGTGCTGTGATTCATGGGGTCGCAGAGTTGGACACGGCTGAGCAACTGAACTGAACTGAACTGTCTTAGTCAGTTCCAGCTTCTATAATAACAGCAGAGACTGGGTAGCTTAAACTGCAAACATTTATTTCTCAGAGTTCCAGAGACTGGATGTCCAAGATCAAGGTAGAGGCAGATTTGGTGTCTAGTAAGAGCTGGCTTCTTGGTTCACATGTGGGGGTCTTTTCCTTGTGTCCTTCCATGGTAGGGGATCTGGGGCATAAACAATCAGTCTAGAGCAGGTACCAAGGCACAGAAATTCATCACATTCTTAGCCACTATGATAACCACTACAGTGTTTCATCACAAACAAACCCATGAGGCGTATATTTTTATCTCCATCTTTCAATGAAATTCCCTAGTTTGCACAGTAATGAGTAATGGAGACAGTCTGAACTTGGCTGTCTGCCTCTACAGTCTGGACTCTTCCCCCCTGGAGCCCAGGGCAGACTAAGAGGGGGTTGCACTAATCAGCTGTTTGCTTTTGTCCAAGTTGCCTAACCTCTCTGAGCTTTAATGGGCACAATTTTGAAAGGAGAGAGGAGAACCAGAAGTTCTCTACAAATACTGACAACCCTGAAAGGTTTTGTCACTTGACTCTNATAGGGGGTTGCACTAACGGCTGTTTGCTTTTGTCCAAGTTGCCTAACCTCTCTGAGCTTTAATGGGCACAATTTTGAAAGGAGAGAGGAGAACCAGAAGTTCTCTACAAATACTGACAACCCTGAAAGGTTTTGTCACTTGACTCTCCCACTCCATCCCTTCTCTCAGTATAGAAAATCTGTACAAAAATCTCCATTAACTTCATACTCTGACACTACTAGACTCAGGAAAAATNAAGTTCTCTACAAATACTGACAACCCTGAAAGGTTTTGTCACTTGACTTTCCCACTCCATCCCTTCTCTCAGTATAGAAAATCTGTACAAAAATCTCCATTAACTTCATACTCTGACACTACTAGACTCAGGAAAAATGATTGCTGAATAAGAATGAGTGCAAGAGCAAGGTATGAAATTACAGAAGAGAATTAACATTTGGACACAGGTTCTAATCATGAATCAACATGTACCCTACTCAACACCCCTCATACCACCACAGACAGTCCTGGGCCTTAGCTCATGCTGAAATTTCTGCTTCAGGCTTTCTCCTTTACTTTCTACTTTGAGGGCCCAAAGTGATAAAATTCTTTCAGATCATTTTAATTGTCTCCTTTGTGAATCTTCCCTGTTCTTTCTCCATACTGGAAGCAGTATTTCTTGCATCTGGTTGAATTTTTCTCTACAGGCTAATAAAAGTCAAAAGCACAGAGATTGCTGCCATTTCAATTATTTTGTGCTATCATTCTAACAATTTTTCTGGTCAAAAAATTCTTCATCATTTCAGATCAATTTTGCCTTCTACCCATCTTGATTTTTTATATGTGAAACCTACAACAAGTTTATTTCTTTAACAAGAAAATAATCCAAGTTCCTTTGACCTTTTCTAAAAGGGCATTTTCCCCCAATTAATATCTTGGTTGCCTTTCTGTGCCTCTCTCCAACCTTTCTCTCTCTCCATCATTCTCAAATCCTCTCTCTCAATCTCTTTCCCTCCCTCCCTTCCACCTTCTTTCCTCTCCTCCCTTTCAAGATCTCTCTCCCTCTCTCTCTCCTTCTTTTCTTTCCTTTTAAATCTATAAATTCACTTAAATTTAGAAAGTATTTGTTGAAGTCCAGCTAGGTACAGGACTCTATTACTAGTATTATAAAAGATTTAAAAATTCAGAAGTCATCTCTCCCCTCAAGCAATTTAACAATATACTTGGAAAGAAATATGTAAAAATTAATTATGACTCAGTATAGTCTAAGACATATTTGGGGAACTGGAGATTAATCTTTCAAAACAATGCAATATGCACACAAAAAGCTATCTTAAAAACAAGCTAAAGAAATTTACAAAACATTGAAAAGTAGTTATTAGTTCTACTAAAAGAGGACCCAAGATAAAAATTAGTTATAATTTGAAAGATCTTCCAACTTTAATAAGACAGAAAACAATTTTGCTATTGTTAGTTTAAAAACTAATCAGATAAATTTATATCTAAAATATGAAGTGCCTTTATTCTATAGCATTTAAGCAAAAAATTAGTGTAATTTTCATGGTATAAAATTTCTTTTTACTTTTTAGGTTGGCTAGAAATTAAGCAGAATTTGAATGAACCCCAAGTGCTCTATGACTATATTCAGAGTAAAATGTTTGCTTTCTATGGAAGGGTTTCAAGGGAACAGTGCAATGAAACGGTGAGAACATATTAGCATCCTAGACAGTCCTGTAGGTACTCTTTACTCTAACAGGCCAAAGAATGGTTTATTATTTCCCCAGGCTTATATTCTTATATTCTAGAAGAAACAGCTTTAAAATCTTAGGAATCTAAGTAATGGTAGAGACTTCAGTGACCCNTCACCAACTCCCAGAGTTCACTCAGCCTCACGTCCATTGAATCAGTGATGCCATCTAGCCATCTCATCCTCTGTCGTCCCCTTCTCCTCCTGCCCCCAATCCCTCCCAGCATCAGAGTCTTTTCCAATGAGTCAACTCTTCACATGAGGTGGCCAAAGTACTGGAGTTTCAGCTTTAGACTGGCGCACTAAGCACAGGGAGCTGCAACCTGTGCACTAAGTGACGCCTAGAGGAGCTACCTCACGTCCGAGGTCAGGGGCAGAAGCCAGGAGGACCCCATGCCCAAAGGGCGGCAGCTAAGAGGAGTCACCCCACGTCCGAAGTCAGGGGCAGCAACAGAGAGTGACAGCCAAGAGGAGCTACCCCACGCCTGAGGCCAGGGGTGGTGGCCAGGAGGAGCCACCCCACGTCCAAGGAGCCATGGCTGTGTGGGCACAGGAGGGCCTAGAGGAGATATCCCACACTGAAGGTCAGGAAGGGCGGCAGTGGGGAGATACCCCTCATCCCAGTTAAGGAGCAGCCGTGAAGAAATACCCCACACCCAAGGTAAGAGAAACCCAAGTAAGATGGTAGGTGTTGCAAGAGGGCATCAGAGACATGCTGAAATCATACTCACAGAAAACTAGTCAATCTAATCACACTAGGACCACAGCCTTGTCTTCTTGCCCACAGTAGTAGATATAATGGTCATCTGAGTTAAATTCACCCATTCCAGTCCATTTTAGTTTGCTGATTCCTAGAATGTTGATGTTCACTCTTGCCATTTCCTGTTTGACCACTTCCAATATGCTTTGATTCATGGACCTAACATTCCAGATGCCTATGCTATATTGCTCTTTACAGCATCAGACTTTACTTCAATCACCAGTCACATCCACAAGTGGGTGTTATTTTTGCTTTGGCTCTGTGTCTTCATTCTTTATGGGGTTATTTTCCTACCTATTCCAGTAGCATATTGGCCACCAACTAACCTGGGGAGTTTATCTTTCAATGTCCTATCTTTTTACCTTTTCATACAGTTCATGCAGTTCTCAAGGCAAGAAAACTGAAGTGGTTTGCCATTCCATTCTCCAGTGGATTTCATTTTGTCAGAACTCTGCACCCATCCATCTTTGGTGCCCTACATGGCATGGCTCATAGTTTCATTGAGTTAGACAAGGCTGTGTTCTGTGTGATCAGATTGGTTAATTTGCTGTGATTGTGGTTTTCATTCTGTCTGCCTTCAGATGGATAAGGCTTATGGAAGCTTCCTGATGGGAGAGACTGACTGAGGGGAAAACTGTATCTTGTTCTGATGGGCAGGGCCATGCTCAGTTCAGTTCATTTCAGTTTATTCACTCAGTCATGTCCGACTCTTTGAGACCCCATGAACCACAGTACGCCAGGTCTCCCTGTCCATCACCACCTCTCTGAGTCCATCCAAACCCATATCCATTGAATTGGTGATGCCATCCAACCATCTCATCCTCTGTTGTCCCCTTCTCCTCCTGCCCTCAATCTTTCTCAGCATTAGTGTCTTTTCAAATGAGTCAGCTGTTTGCATCAGGTGGCCAAGTATTAGAGTTTCAGCTTCAACATCAGTCCTTCCATTGACTATCCCAGGACTGATCTCCTTTAGGATGGACTGGTTTGATCTCCTTGCCATCCAAGGGATGTTCAAGAGTCTTCTCCAACACCACAGTTCAAAAGCATCAATTCTTCGGTGCTCAGCTTTCTTTAGAGTCCAATTCTCACATCCATACATGACTACTGGAAAAACCATAGCCTTGACTAGATGAACCTTCGTTTGCAAAGTAATGTCTCTGTTGTTTAATTTGCTGCCTAGGTTGGTGATGACTTTTCTTTCAAGGAATATGCTCAGTAAGTCTTTAATTCAATTTTCTATTGATATGTTATTTGACCTGAGGCCAAACTATGGTGGAGGTAATGAAGATAATGGTGCCCTCTTCAAAAGGTTCCATGTGCTGCTACAAATTTTTCTTTGCATAACCAAAAGCCTACATTTAAAAATATCTCACACATTGGAAAGTTACTTAATTCAAAACTCGGTGAGCAACTGCTCTACTGAAAACAATTTTGGAAAATGATTGTCACTATACTGGCGTTATTCACCTGCCTTGTCAGTCACATACATATTTATAATGTTCTAATTCATCAGCTTAGAAAACTCAAACGGCATTTAAGTGAAACATACTAGAGCTCTCACATTATTAACAACAACAAAAAACATAAATATAACCCTCTCTTTCATCCAGGGTGTCCTTAGAAAGATTTGCAATGCATTTTATTATTATATTCACATAAACTATGCCCAAAGAAATTTAAAGTAGAATGTAGAGGTTTGATTTATTTCTATTCTTTTTCAACATTGTCTTCTGATGTTGTTTGAAATAATGAGTAGCACTATGTTCTAGTCAATAAGGTCAATATTCTGTTTTTGCGAAATGAATTTTAGAAAACTAAAAAATACTCTTAACAATAGAAAAAATAATACATTGCTTGGGATGTTCTGTGAATTTCAAAAATTCTGTTAACAGCATGAGTATATTTTAGGGCTATGAAACAAGAAAATTTTTATTTGGCCTATAAATTTATTTTTTTCTCTGTAAGTACTATTTTGAGAAACATTGATAGGACAGTTTGCTTCAGCCAGAAAAAAATTTTTTTAAGAAATTAAATGAAGTTTAGAGTTTTTTTAAAGTTTTTTTTTGAAATTTTGTATAATACAGAAAAGTAGAAAGAAAAATAATTGCCTATAAGACCATTACTAGTAATATCTTTGGTATAATTCCTTTTTTTAATGCATAATTTTGGTTTGGTGTTATTTTCCCCCCATNTTAAGTTTTTTTTTTTTGAAATTTTGTATAATACAGAAAAGTAGAAAGAAAAATAATTGCCTATAAGACCATTACTAGTAATATCTTTGGTATAATTCCTTTTTTTAATGCATAATTTTGGTTTGGTGTTATTTTCCCCCCATAGCTTTAAGTACAAGGAGAGGGACATTAGAATGCTATTTAAACCTCCATCTCAATGAGTTCTGCCTCTCACTTATTTTTGTTACCTTGACAAATCATGTGTTTCTCTGTCTTTGGTTCTCATCTATGACTGAAAGTGAAAGTGAATGTCACTTAGTCACGTTCCACTCTGTGCGACTCTATGGACTATATGGTCAAGTCCACGCAGTTCTCCAGGCCAGAATACTGGAGTGGGTAGCATTTGCCTTCTCCAGGGGATCTTCCCAACACAAGGATCAAACCCAGGTCTCCTTCACTGCAGGCAGATTCTTTACTGAGTCACCAGTGAAGTCCAAGAATACTGAAGTGTGTAGCCTGTCCCTTCTCCAGGGGAATCTTCTTGACCCAGTGATCAGACCGAGGTCTCCTGCATTGTAGGTGGCTTCTTTACCAGCTGAGCTACCAGAGAAGCCCCATCATCTATAAAATGAGGATAATACTGACATTTGTCTGTTGTGATCTGACCTCACTGAATGCATGTCATCACAACTGTCAGGCTCTTTTTGGTGAATATTAGTCATCTACCATAATTAGAATTCTTCTCCAACATTCTGGCTGTTGGGGGATCTGTAGCAGCGAAAGCAAAGCTCAGATTGATTTTTGTCAAATATGAACATTTCATGACAAACAGGTAACACTTTAGGTAACCTCCCAGCAGTTTTCTTGGAAGTTACACTCCAAGCCAAAGATGTTAACACTATTTCAAGATGAGGATCAACAGTCCATCTCATGGGAACAGATGATATCTAAAACACCATTCCAGAGATGTAGGCTTCCCAGGTTTAATACACTATTCAGGCAAATTTACAGGTGAATATAAAGTATTTCTAACCGATCAGCATAGTTGGAACACCACTCATTTCACCCATGAGAAATACCACTAGCATTCCTTATGCTAATTAATGCACTCTAATAAAAAAGTAACAGTGATACATGAAACCTGGTATAGATTCCCCTGCAGGATAGATTCCTGATGAATGTCTTTCAAATACTACCAATCATCTCTGGAATGTTTTTTCTGTCTGAATATTTAATTGTTGACCAAACGATTTTGGATTAGAAATAAAAATTAAAATACATACTTGCAGTCCACTGTGTAGGATCAAGTATTTTAAAGAAAATTATGGACAATTAAAACTCTCTCTTATATTGTCAGAAAGATTGAATGGAATTATTTAATAAATATTACTGAGTTGCTCAAAATGAGCCAGGCACTATTCTTGGCTTTGAGAAGATGGAAATAAAGAAGAAAAATTCGACTATCATGGATATTTACATTGACAATTAGTCCCTAGACATTATGTTCTCAATAAACTCTCTGTAGAATGAATAAATGATTGATATTTTTATTTTTGTTGCTATCATGTATATGTTGATGATATTAATAATGTATTATGTACCTACTATATATAGTATGATATATGTATATATAGATACATATATAAATATGTATATAGAAAATATATATATTTATTATGACATAAGCATTGTTTCTAAACACTATTTTTAATTATTATATAGTAATAATTAAAGTCTGAAGGTGCAGCAATTTGCTTAACCATTCTCCCATCCTTGGCATAGGAATATTTTTTATTTTTTATAATGAAACTACTATTGTGAAAAACGCAATAGGTTAATTTACTTTTGTGAGCCATCCTATGAAAACTTACATAGTAAAACTACTATAACTCTTTCTTTCCTTCTTTCAACTATATTTAAATTGACACACTAAGAAGTGGGCAGCAGATGATATGGTTACATAACATCACTGACTCAATGGACATGAATTTGAACAAACTTGGAGACAGTGAAAAACAGGGAAGTCTGGCATACTGCAGTCCATGGGGTTGCAAAGAGTTGGACATGGCTTAGTGACTGAACAACAATAACAAGAATTTAGGAGGGCCAAGAAGCAGCTCACATCTCTGAACATTTTGTCATATTTTCATATTAGAGTGATACTGCAAATTTTACTTTGTAAAAGGATAGCTCTGGCAAAGCCATGAGGAGCCACATGCTTGCGTGCGTGCACACACACACACACACACACACACACACACACAGGCAGCTAAAGCTGCCTACAAAGCGTTGCCATTTCTCTTAAATGGTGGGAGACGCAACATGTGACAATTTGTTCTTTATTTTTGACAGGATATTCTGAAATGCCCCACATATATATATATATATATATATATATATATATATA
>SJYW01054536.1:2301429-2314257 GCA_006410735.1 Raphicerus campestris | reverse complement strand
GGGTTTCCTTAGAAAAGGGTTCTTGAAACCCACTGTCTTTTCCCGCAGACAGTTCCTTTGTACTAAAGAGGCTCTGGGTGAGCAGCTCCGGCAGCAGCCCCCTTGCCTGAGTCTGCGGCAGAAACCTTTCTTGTGTCACGTTTCCCTCAGCACTCGAAGCCTTTCTGTCATTTGGTAAATTAGTTAGATTCATTTTCCAACCCTGGAATATACTGCTGAAATATACTGCAGAAGCTGAAACTGCCTACCAAACATCACCCTCTCTTCTAGGTCACGGGAGGTGCAACATATGACAATCTTCTTTATTTCTGAGAGTACATTCTTGCCCCAGACCACTAGAGTCCTATAATCTACAGCAATGAGGACAAGATCCTGAACCTTCATTAAAGAGAGGGTTTATTTCCTCTCTTTCTGGCCTTTATTTGCCAATTCTTGTTTCTGTAGTCCAATTAACATATCATTTGCTGTGATGGGCCAACATGATGTTCTGCACTTCATTTCAATAGTCTAGGTTTTTTGTTCTATTATGAGAGAAGAGAAAAGTTAGCATAACTCTGGAACAAGACCCTAAATGAATTTTCTAGTTTATCACAAGTGAAAACTATTTCTAACTCTTCCCGATACAATTAGAAAAGGATGAATTCACCAGATAATGACTGCATTCTGTATACCTTGGGTCAGATATTCTGCTCTGGCAAGGATAATACCTGGCACAGTTTATGCTCATCCTTCAGAATTTATCTGGTTTCATTAGAATATGATGGGGATCACTAATTCTGTATCCTTTAGTTTAAAGGCCGCAATATACTCTACCATTGCCTTTGGAGCTTAAAATTGTTGTGACTGTTTTGGTAGATGATTAGGGAGCAGTTTTAAAGGCTTTGACCTGCCCTTTTCTTTTATGATAATTCTTACTCCACAGACTGAGGAATCTATATGGAGGATCTTCTAATTGCTGAGTATGTCTATGACAACTATTCATTTAGGAATGAGAAAATGGCCACTGGTGGTTCTGTTGACCACTATGAGTAGGACCCGGCCCAAGATTCCATTTATTATCTGACCTCAACCACTCTCACTACAACAGGGGAATTCTACATTACTACATTACTACTTTGTAGGTCCTTCTGTGAAACGACTAGGGANTGGCCACTGGTGGTTCTGTTGACCACTATGAGTAGGACCCGGCCCAAGATTCCATTTATTATCTGACCTCAACCACTCTCACTACAACAGGGGAATTCTACATTACTACATTACTACTTTGTAGGTCCTTCTGTGAAACGACTAGGGAATCCTCATCATTTATCTTTCAGTCAACCTTTCTCTGAGGAACTTGACCTTTGTTTCATCATTGAGTGGTCTCTAAGTTTGAAAACTGACTCAATTCTGAAAACTAGGCAAAGGATCATTATTGTTTTATTGGTGAAACTCCCTTCCATCTGCTGACCAAGTATCTTTGATTTCTTTGCATACACTTTGAAATATCTGTATTGGTTGCAACCTACCTTGCCCCTTAAGATACTTTATTCCATTAATCATCTCCATAGCTCTCTTTATTCCCAAATAGAAAACTCCAAAAGGCTATTTGGAAAGGATACTGATTTATGAGAACTGTGAAATGCCTGAGATTTTACCTTACTTGTACGCTAACAAGTTGGCCAATCCCAAGTTCATGAAAGACTATAGAAGGCTCAAGATTTCTGGGTCAAAGACATAGAACAGTTTATCACTCACAGCAATAGTGCAGTGGTCAAAGTATTAACATATTTTGTGCTGGTTCCCTAACCCCAAAGGGCCATGCAAAGGTGGTGAGATGATATCTGAATATGCAGCTGGATGTGTTATAGGAGAGGAGCTCTGAGTTTGGGGAATCTGGATCTTTTATAATGGGCAATAAGATGCTGTCCTTCATTTTGGAGGAAGATGTTAACTCTATTAGACTGAGAAGTAAGCATGCCTGCCCTTTGTTCTGGAGGGAAACATTATCTCTATCTTTCAAAGGTGTTTACTATGCAAAAATCCTTAAAAAGATAATTGAAACAAAGGACAGTTTGTGCTTCACTTATCAAGATGTCAAGAAACACAAGAGACTGATGGAGAATTGTGTCCTCAAANATATTACCTCTATCTTTCAAAGGTGTTTACTATGCAAAAATCCTTAAAAAGATAATTGAAACAAAGGACAGTTTGTGCTTCACTTATCAAGATGTCAAGAAACACAAGAGACTGATGGAGAATTGTGTCCTCAAACTGATAATATATATTGAAAAAGTGTATAATATTTGCTCAGTAAAATACGTACAATCTCCTGAGGGATTACATTGCTGGTCCAGGGAAGTAAAACATCAATGAAGAAGTCACAGTATTTATTTAAATGAGTAATTCAACTGTAATTACTTTGTTAGTTGAGATTTTAAACTTTTGAATTATGTGATAATGTTTTGTTGATTATGAAGAGGATTTTTTTTTCTTGACTTTACCTGAAATTATATTATAGTACTATATTCTATTGACTTTGAGAGCTGAAAGATTATAAGATGTATTATTATTCCATTTACCACTGAAGGAAACAGTGTCTAATAACTATACATTGCAAAGCTATCATATGCTGTAAACTGCTTGATAATTTTAGAAACATTAAATTAGGGAAATGTATGTGTCTTCAAATAAGTGAGATGTATTGTCTGCTTTTACAAACTAGAATAGACACAAAAGGAAGGAAGAGATTTTGTCTGTGTTAATCATCAATATGTGCCAAGTGCCTAAAACAGGATCTGGCACATAGTAGATATTTAGGAAATATTTGCTGAATTAATATAGGGAAAAACTGTAGGCTTTGCATCCCTCCCCCTTATGTCTCTCCACGCCCCCTAACTCTGGTCTAGAATAGTAATTCTCAACTCTACCTACATAGAGAATTATCTAGTGAGCTTTAAAAACATTCCCATGCCTGGGACCTATTCAGACTAATTAAATCAGAATTTCTTGAAGCAAGATATAGACACAGGCATGTTGTAAAAAGTTGTCTGACTGAGCTATCAGGGAAGCCCCAAAGTTGTCCAGGTGAATCTAATGCACACTGAGAAGTTCAGGCCCACTGACCTGTGCCACTCTCCTAACAACACATACGCACATGGCTGCCACGCGTCTCTGCATTGCACCTTCTTCTCCATATGTAGAGATTTGATTGCTTGGGAATGAGAGAAAATCTTCTAAAGGAAATCACTGATATTCTCTCAGAATAATAATCCAATATGTTTGTATAATATATCCGTATCACCTCTCTCATTTTATCCTCAAACAGACAGGTGAGGAAGGAAGAACAAATATTATCATTTCTAATATTAGAATCTGAATCTTGATAATTTACTCAAAAGAAAAGGAAAAATGTGCACTTTTTTTTTCTTTTCTGTTTTATGATTTAAAAAAAAAAAGAAAAATTGTTCTAAATGATCATTTGTATGTCTATATCCAAACAACGGAGAAAGCAATGGCACCCCACTCCAGTACTCCTGCCTGGAAAATCCCATGGACGGAGGAGCCTGGTAGGCTGCAGCCCATGGGGTCTCAAAGAGTCGGACACGACTGAGCGACTTCACTTTCAATTTTCACTTTCATGCATTGGAGAAGGAAATGGCAACCCACTCCAGTGTTCTTGCCTGGAGAATCCCAGGGACGGGGGAGCTTGGTAGGCTGCTGTCTACGGGGCTGCACAGAGTCAGATAGGACTGAAGTGACTTAGCATCCAAACAGCATTTCTTAATCAGTGTGTTAGCACTTGCAAAATGCTAAGAGAAGATCTGATTACTACTGTGAGTCATCAAGTCATTCAACAAATACTCACTGAATATTGACCTATTTGTTGGGTGTCTATTGCATTCCAGCTGTTATTCTAAGGCAGCTGAGCTTCTCCTGGAACTTTTACTCTGCTCAAGCAATCTGCACCTTTCCCCAAGCTCTGCCTCTCACCACCTCACGACTTTCCCTTGTCTACCCTGTTTCAAACCCATACTCTATGTATGGCAAACAGCACAAGTATGTATAGTCATATGATTCTACTGTTTGAAAGACAGTAATTTTCGTTTGAACTGCTGTGTCCTACTTCTTCATGCTTTAAATCATGATTCTCTTCTCTTTCTTTCCTTCTATTAGTTTTTATTCAGTGAGCTTGGAACAGACTGAAATATGCAAAGAATAATATCCAACTAACCGCTGGAGAATTAAAGTTTGAGAATGGGGTCAATTTTGGTTTTTGTCTTTCCAGAGAAGGCAAAGTCCTTGTATCTCTNTATTCAGTGAGCTTGGAACAGACTAAAATATGCAAAGAATAATATCCAACTAACCGCTGGAGAATTAAAGTTTGAGAATGGGGTCAATTTTGGTTTTTGTCTTTCCAGAGAAGGCAAAGTCCTTGTATCTCTAATGTGTTCAAAACCATTTTTCCTCTAGGGGGAAGAGAGTCATTAAACTCTCATTATCATTTTATAAAATTGGGAACATTTGCTAGAATTATAAGAGGGATACTTCCAGCAACAGGGAAATCTGCACTTAAATGATCTCATGCCCATAAATGAATGGGACTTAACAATAAACCATTTTTCTGAAACAACCATAAAAGACTCTTAGAATCAAAAGTCACCATGATGAAAATGTAGACAAAATAGGCAGACTGTTTTAATGATCTTTAGGGACAGACTTAATTTCCTCCTGAGGTATTATAACATTATTAAAAAGTTAATGGGTTATCAGCCATCCTTAGAAACCTTTAATCCCAAAGATTTGTATTACCCAGTTAATGTCCTCATTAAAGAATTTAACATTATCCATAGGCATTTAAATTGATATAGAAGTTATACTTTCCTCCTTTGGCTTTCACGTAGTTTCTTTTTAAATCTGAATGAGGATGGGAATGGAAAATTCATTATTTCTAAGTACACATTTAAAACCATTTCATAAACATGTTTTGTTTCATATAACATTTCAGACACTGGTCCACTTTGATCCTTAATGTGTTCCAACATAATTTTTGGAAATGCTATATATTATCTCCTTCCTAAACAAGTATTTATCACCCTAAGTAGGATCTAAGATGACATAGTTGGGTGACCATACATCCATGTTTGCCTGAGACAATACTGGACAATTTAGTCCTGCCTTTTTCTTCATAGCAACTCTAAAAAGCACTTGCAGGAGGTAGGTGTAATAGAAAGAAATGACACATTTAAGCAGGATGCAGCATGAATCCTATCTTTTTCAGTTTGAAGACATTGTTAAATTGGAACTATGGAATAGCTGGTCCTTCATGATCCAGTGAGTGGCAGAACCAGGCTTATGACAGGTTTCCCTAAACCTTAATAAACACACAGAATGGATGACAGCTATAGCAGGAGGTTTTGCCTTACCCACCTCCACTCACTTCCTCCCANGGGATAGCTGGTCCTTCATGATTCTGTGAGTGGCAGAACCAGGCTTATGACAGGTTTCCTAAACCTTAATATACACACAGAATGGATGACAGCTATAGCAGGAGGTTTTGCCTTACCCACCTCCACTCACTTCCTCCCACTGCTTACAACTTATTCTCCCCTTGAATGTTGCTGGCCAATGCACCAGCAACAAAACATACACTGCTCAATAGCCAGTGGTGGAGTTACACTCGAAGTTTGTCGTCTGAGAAATTGACAGCAGTGGAAGATTCCTCTCTAGAGACAAGAACACATGACCAGAGTATGCTCAAAGTAACCTGCCTATTTCCCTTGAACCAGTGTTGTTGTTTTTTTTTTTAATGGGGTGAAAAAAAGAAAGTCTAGACTTTTATCATGACCATTGTCAGAAGACCTTACAGAGTGCAATAAATTCACATGATTCTTAAAAAAAAAAAATCATCAAATATTTTGTTTTTTCATCTACTGACTTTTCTGATTTACTTTTAACAGCAAACTCAAGTCCAGAATGAATTGTTATACTATTCAAGCAAAACCCACACATTGCATTGNAATTCACATGATTCTAAAAAAAAAAATCATCAAATATTTTGTTTTTTCATCTACTGACTTTTCTGATTTACTTTTAACAGCAAACTCAAGTCCAGAATGAATTATTATACTATTCAAGCAAAACCCACACATTGCATTGAAATAGATAAACAATTATTACCAATAAGAAAATAAACTACTGTCACAAATAATTTGTTTATTATTACCAAGTTATTCAGGGTTCTCTGGAAATCATTTTTTTGGAGACTATCTGGGCCCCAAAAGACCAAAAAAGTCTTCATATTATCCTTAAATATTTATATATGCTAGGATTTCCCTGGTGGCTAAGTAGTAAAGAATCTACCTGCCAATGCAGGGAACACAAGTTTGATCCCTAGTCTGGGAAGATTCCACATGTTGCAGGGCAACTAAGCCCTTGTGCCACAACAACTTAGCCTGCTCTTTAGAGCCTGTGAGCTACAACTACTGAGCCTGTGTGCTGAGAATACTGAAGCCCCCATGCCCTAGAGCTCATGCTCTGCAACAAGAGAAGCCACTGCAGTGAGAAGCCTGTTCACCACAGCTAGAGAAAGCCCTTGTGCAGCACTGAAGACCCAGCACAAATATGAAATAATAAGATTTTTTAAAATATATTTATACATACTAGCTTTTCTTATAACAATAGCTAATTCATATAAGACCTCCTGGGTCCATTCATGGTCATAAACACTCTTCACACATCTACTCATAAATCATCCTAATAATCTTGGGTAGCATATAACACATATTACTGCCTTTACAAATGAGGAAACTGAGATGCGGAGAAATTTACTCACATGGCTAGTCAGTAGCAGCCTGTGATGTTCTCACCACACTGCCCTGCTCTCTTTATAATACAGTATATGATTAACTAGTTGCTCAATTGTGTCTGACTCTTTTGTGACCCAATGGACTGTAGCTCGCCAGGCTCCTCTGTCCATGGGATTTCCCAGGCAAGAATACTAGAGTGGGTTGCCATTTCTTTTTCCAATAATATAGCATATCTTTATTTAAAGCTTTTGAAGAAAAGTAGTATATCTATTGTGCTTTCTTTATGCCAGTATCTCATGTCCTTCTTTGTGAGAAGAGATAAAATAAATATGTTAATCAATAGTAATCATGTTTCAGATAAATGAAAAAACCAATATTTCACAAAGACATGCTTTGAGCAAGGTAAACGTTGACTCTTTCTAATAAAGACTATGCCAATATTTCCTAATAATAAGTTACTTCCTAATTCTTTAGTTTGATAAAATTCAATAAAAACTAAACAACATCTTTCCCAAGTAAAATTATTTAACTGCCACTTCAAGTATTTAATACATGAGTACTAAATATATATTCTGAATCACTTTTTTAAAGCTTTCAATTTTTCTTTGCAGTAGCTAAAACCCTGTACTAGGCTGAATAATTGAATCATGTCCCCCCCTACAAATTCATATTTACTTAGATTCTCAGAATATGATCTTATTTGGTCATTTGCAAATAGTCTTTTGCAGATATAAATAGATAAGATGAAGTCATACTATATAATAGATTAGATTTGTCCTTATAAGAAGGAGGCACAGGCAATACAGGGAGAACACCATGTAATGACAGAGGTAGATTGTGTACTGATGCATCTGTAAGCTAAGGAAGGCCAAGGACTGCCAGAGGGAGAAGGCAGTGGGGAGGAGCAGAACAGATTCTCCCTCAGAACCTAAAAGAAGAACCAACCTTGCAGACACCTTGATTTCCAACTTTTAGCCTCCAAAACTGTGAGAGAATAAATTTCTGTTGTTTCAAGCCACTCAGTTTGTGGTAATTGGTTACGACAGCCAGATGTAACTAATATAGACACTACATTACATTTTAGTATTTGCTCATGCTGATAGAAATTCGCTGTTGCCTCAATTGTTGAGACATGAGCAAGAAAAACTATTTCATAAATGTCACTCACTGTTTTTATTTCTGTTGTAAACATACATGGTCTTTATTTATCTAAAATGATCACTTTTTAAAGTAGTATTTAAATATCTTAAGTTTTTGAATAAGCTTAATTTCTGCCAGTTAATTATTTGTTGCTATGCAGTGATTTGATTGAGTACTATATTTTCACTGTTAATACTAACAATAGATTGTTTCATTCCTGCCTAACAGAAAAAGTTTTGGGCTTCTCATACCGTACAATTCATTCAATAGAACCTACAGTCAAAAGCCAGTCAGACCTACCCGAGTTTTCAAAATGATGACAATTCCTTCCTGATTTTTTATAGAGGTAATTAATACAAGAGCTTTTGAAATAATTTCAAAAGCTACATTTAACCCATTTATTCATTAAATGTTAAATTATTAAATAATATATTTGTTGATTATTTTACCAAATTGACAAAAAAAATTGCTCAAGTCAGTTCTAACTATATGAAGCCTTTGGTAATTATACAAAACTATTTGTTTTATTTACTCACACAAGTCTCATAAATATTTTCAACTTGAAATAATGAAAAGAAAAAGTACTGATATTTAGGTTTTGCTTCTGATACCACTTAGCAACTGCATTAAATTCTGAAAATATAAGTTAAATATTCTTAAAAATAATGACTATGATAATTGTAACCTAGAACTACTGACGTTTTTCTTAATTTAGCAATTTCTTGACTTTCTAAGAAATACCACTTAAGAGACTAACTGCATTTCCAAGCAACAGGGAGAAATATATGCTTTTTCAATTAATAGAAAAGTAATATTTACAGTAGGAATTTTTTTCAAATTTTTCATTTGGGTTTTGTGTGCTTGAATCGCTAGAAAACTTACTTGCTGCTGGCATCACCTATAGATTTAAAGACATACAGGTACTGTATTCCTGGAGAAATAACACAGAGAAATTCATGGGAGAAGAGTATGGGATGAAAGTATGACTAGTTCTTTATTCTAAATATAAACTACTGTTCATTAATTTTTTATATGCAAAGTGAAAGTGAAAGTCGCTCAGTCATGTCCGACTCTTTGCAACCCCATGGACTGTTCATGGAATTCTCCAGGCCAGAATACTGGAGTAGGTAGCCTTTCCCTTCTCCAGGGGATCGTCCCAACCCAGGGATCAAACCCAGATCTCCCTCATTGCAGGTGGATTCCTTAGCAACTGAGATGTCAGGGAAGCATGTAAAGGAAGTATTAAAATAGTAGTATAATAACTGAATGATTTGCCCTCAAATTGTGAGCTGGTGATAATCCTAAAGGAAATCAGTCCTGAATATTCATTGGAAGGACTGATGCTGAAGCTGAAACTCCAATGCTTTGGCCACCTGATGCAAAGAACTGACTCACTGGAAAAGACTCTTTTACTGGAAAAGATTGAAGGCAGGAGAAGGGGATGACAGAGGATGAGATGGTTGGATGGCACCACTGACTCAGTGGACATTAGTTTGAGCAAGTTCTGGGAGTTGGTGAGGACAGGAAAGACTAGTATGCTGCTGTCCAAGGGGTGGCAAAGAGTTGGACACGACTGAGAGACTGAATTAAACTGACATCCCTATGTGCAAAAGTTTTGCTTTCTAAAAATTTCGTTTTAGAAAGCAAACAAAAAATCTTAATTTCTTCCCTCTCCACACCTTTATTTCCAAATATCTGGACAAAAGCATGAATAAATTTTAAAAGCAGGCCATACAACAACAAAACTAAATGAAGAACAATTATCTAAATCAATATGGGTGAATGTTAGGTGTATAACATTCAACTGAAAAGCATCTCAAAAAACTAGAATGTGCAACCATGCTAATACACCTCAAAATAAGTAGAACCAAACAATCACCATTTACAGATTTATAATTCACAGCAATAAGATTTTTTAAAAGGCAAAACAGTGATACCTGTTCAAAAAACTGTGAACTGGGAAATATATAAAAGTAAATGCAGTTCCTCTTAATTCATCAATTCTATATATGAATGGGACTGCTAAAAAAACCTCTTCAGAAGAATTCCATGAACAGAGGAGCCTGGCAGCTTACAGTCCATCTGTTTGCAAAGAGCTGGACATCACTGAAGCAACGTAATACACACGCAAAAAAGACTATATGGTCAAAACAGACTCTTGGATATACACAAAATTAATGCTACACTATGAAGTTTTATTGTATATATTTACTAATGTCTATGGACTGCAAGGAGATACAACCAGTCCATTCTGAAGGAGATCAGCCCTGGGATTTCTTTGGAAGGAATGATGCTAAAGCTGAAACTCCAGTACTTTGGCCACCTCATGCGAAGAACTGACTCATTGGAAAAGACNCATCAGCCACCAACAAGTATTAACAGTGATAATAAAGGTATTATTCATTAAAAGGATTAATACAGACATTGTTGCTGTTCGTTGTTTATCACTGAGTTGTGTCTGAATCCTTGTGAACCCATGAACTGTAGCACGCCAGGCTTCCCTGTCCTTCACTATCTCCCTGAGTTTGCTCAAACTAATGTCCACTGAATCAGTGATGCCATCCAACCATCTCATCCTCTGTCACCCCCTTCTCCTCTTGCCCTCAATCTTTCCTTTCCATCAGGTGGAATTGCATCAGGTGGCCAAAGTATTGGAGCTTTATCTTCAGCGTCAGTCTTTCCAATGAATAATCAGGGTTGATTTTCTTTAGGACTTACTAGTTTGATCTTGCTGTTATAGACATTAGAAGTGTAAAAATAATAATTTAGGGACTTTTCTTAAAGTCAACATTACTGCATGTTTGAAATAAACAGTTGGTGTAATATAGTAGTATTCATGATGTTGTCCTTTTATAGAGAAATCAGACCAGATGAACTCTGCTCAGATATGGTTAACATTCAGAAACATGAAGCTGTAGGGGTTATCAGCTTTGAATGAAGAGTATTGAATAAATAAGCTCCTGGTCAGGGTAATTGGTTACACTCTCTATTTAACTAATTGCAGATAAAGCTAATTAGATATTTATTTTACTGACTAGAGATCTTCTCCAAAGTGATTTTTTCACTTACTTTGTCATAACTTTAGGCAAATTCTTCTCTTTTGTTCCAGACTTCACATGCATGCCATTTTATTTTTTTCACATGACTGGATATGTCTGTGAGCATAAAGAAAAAAGAAGTGTATAGCTTCTTTCTAGATATACAGAATTGGTTTTTTCCCCTGTGGAATTTTTGTTTACAAACCAAGATGGTTTGTTATTAGTAACAAGTTATTTATGCTTCATAACTGATGGTAGTACGTAGGTTTGGAGCATGGTGGAAAACAGCACAGATGTCAATGTTTTTTATTGTAGATATTCTGAAAAGAATTTAAACTAGCTTTTTTATTTTTCATAGCATGTTTAGGGAAGCCTTTTGGGGGGTTATTATTTGGGGTTAAATTGCTTCAGTGAATCCATGGTTTCTACTTGGAATTTTTCTCCTTGGAAGAGCAACCCCTCTCCACTTAGGGGGCCTGCATTCTGACCCCTGGTTTCCAACTCCAGTCTTGCCATTTATTTCTAGCACGACTTTCATTTAGTGACTCTGCTACTCAGCCTTTCTGAGCCTCAGTGTCCTCATTCATAAAATGGGGCAAATAACAGTAAGGTTATTTGTTTGAACATTTAATGAGATGCAATTAGGACCCTTAGCAGGGTAACCTGAGTAGCCCATTGTAACATTCACTGGAGAAGCTTGAGCATTGTAGCTGGGGTTTGTGTTTCTACTCTTGCGTTCAGCCATCCTTCTTCTTATGTTTTTCTTTTTCTCAGATCAGCCTGTCACTCAGCTTTCTCAAGTGCACTTGTTTGCCCTTTTCTGGTTAATTTATTTCTTATACATGGCTGTAGAGCATAGCCATTAAAATAGTGGGGCTGGTTTCCACATGATGATTTTGGAATAGATCTCATAATAATTACATCTCCTCCAATATGTACATAAATCACTTATTTAAGCATGAAAACATTATTTTATGTGTAGAAGAAACTCTCTTACCATAATTTGAATGTTCATCTATGTGTTCCCGAATATTCACCATCTCATACCTGCACATTTTGACACATGCTTGCTCGTATATATTCTTGTTTAATCATTTTTTCCTCTGGTTTCTAGCTGTTGATGTATTTTCTCCTTGTATTGTATTAGAGTTACTATTTCTTCTAATATTGCTTATTTGTGATGCTCATTAATTTTTATTGTGTCCCCAATAGCCTTTGATCCAATAAGGTGCAAAGGGAAGAGAGTTAACATTAATTCAGAGATGGCAGCAGAAAGAGAAAGAACAAACTGGTACCTCTCCTCCCCTCCCCTCCTGCCCACGCTTTCTGAGGTGATGGATTGAAGACTGTCCTGTGTGCTGGGGACTGGGGAGGGACAATGAAGGGACTGGAGGAGTTTTGTTTTCCAAGTGCTTCCCAATTGTTGTTCAGTCGCTAAATTGTGTCCGACTCTTTGTGACCTCATGGACTGCAGCATGCCAGGCTTCCTTGTCCTTTGCCATCTCCCAGAACTTGCTCAAACTCATGTCCATTGAGTCAATGATGCCATCCAACTATCTCATCCTCTGTTGTCCCCTTTTCCCCCTCCCTTCAATCTTTCCTAGCATCACGGTCTTTTCTAGTGTGTGGACTCTTCACATCAGGTGGCCAAAGTATTAGCGCTTCAGCTTCCCAATACCCACTGGATAATATCAAAGCTCCTCAGGGTGGGTCACATGTTCTCTGAGGCCTGGGTCCTTGCACTTCAACCTTAACTTTTAAAATACCTGCTATACGGATGGCCAACAAACACATGAAAAGATGCTCAACATCACTCATTATTAGAGAAATGCAAATCAAGACCACAATGAGGTACCATTTCA
>SJYW01054536.1:2289173-2300986 GCA_006410735.1 Raphicerus campestris | reverse complement strand
AACTACTGTCACAAATAATTTGTTTATTATTACCAAGTTATTCAGGGTTCTCTGGAAATCATTTTTTTGGAGACTATCTGGGCCCCAAAAGACCAAAAAAGGCTTCATATTATCCTTAAATATTTATATATGCTAGGATTTCCCTGGTGGCTAAGTAGTAAAGAATCTGCCTGCCAATGCAGGGAACACAAGTTCGATCCCTAGTCTGGGAAGATTCCACATGTTGCAGGGCAACTAAGCCCTTGTGCCACAACAACTTAGCCTGCTCTTTAGAGCCTGTGAGCTACAACTACTGAGCCTGTGTGCTGAGAATACTGAAGCCCCCATGCCCTAGAGCTCATGCTCTGCAACAAGAGAAGCCACTGCAGTGAGAAGCCTGTTCACCACAGCTAGAGAAAGCCCTTGTGCAGCACTGAAGACCCAGCACAAATATGAAATAATAAGATTTTTAAAAATATATTTATACATACTAGCTTTTCTTATAACAATAGCTAATTCATATAAGACCTCCTGGGTCCATTCATGGTCATAAACACTCTTCACACATCTACTCATAAATCATCCTAATAATCTTGGGTAGCATATAACACATATTACTGCCTTTACAAATGAGGAAACTGAGATGCGGAGAAATTTACTCACATGGCTAGTCAGTAGCAGCCTGTGATGTTCTCACCACACTGCCCTGCTCTCTTTATAATACAGTATATGATTGATTAGTTGCTCAATTGTGTCTGACTCTTTTGTGACCCAATGGACTGTAGCTCGCCAGGCTCCTCTGTCCATGGGATTTCCCAGGCAAGAATACTAGAGTGGGTTGCCATTTCTTTTTCCAATAATATAGCATATCTTTATTTAAAGCTTTTGAAGAAAAGTAGTATATCTATTGTGCTTTCTTTATGCCAGTATCTCATGTCCTTCTTTGTGAGAAGAGATAAAATAAATATGTTAATCAATAGTAATCATGTTTCAGATAAATGAAAAAACCAATATTTCACAAAGACATGCTTTGAGCAAGGTAAACGTTGACTCTTTCTAATAAAGACTATGCCAATATTTCCTAATAATAAGTTACTTCCTAATTCTTTAGTTTGATAAAATTCAATAAAAACTAAACAACATCTTTCCCAAGTAAAATTATTTAACTGCCACTTCAAGTATTTAATACATGAGTACTAAATATATATTCTGAATCACTTTTTTAAAGCTTTCAATTTTTCTTTGCAGTAGCTAAAACCCTGTACTAGGCTGAATAATTGAATCATGTCCCCCCCTACAAATTCATATTTACTTAGATTCTCAGAATATGATCTTATTTGGTCATTTGCAAATAGTCTTTTGCAGATATAAATAGATAAGATGAAGTCATACTGTATAATAGATTAGATTTGTCCTTATAAGAAGGAGGCACAGGCAATACAGGGAGAACACCATGTAATGACAGAGGTAGATTGTGTACTGATGCATCTGTAAGCTAAGGAAGGCCAAGGACTGCCAGAGGGAGAAGCCAGCGGGGAGGAGCAGAACAGATTCTCCCTCAGAACCTAAAAGAAGAACCAACCTTGCAGACACCTTGATTTCCAACTTTTAGCCTCCAAAACTGTGAGAGAATAAATTTCTGTTGTTTCAAGCCACTCAGTTTGTGGTAATTGGTTACGACAGCCAGATGTAACTAATATAGACACTACATTACATTTTAGTATTTGCTCATGCTGATAGAAATTCGCTGTTGCCTCAATTGTTGAGACATGAGCAAGAAAAACTATTTCATAAGTGTCACTCACTGTTTTTATTTCTGTTGTAAACATACATGGTCTTTATTTATCTAAAATGATCACTTTTTAAAGTAGTATTTAAATATCTTGTTTTTGAATAAGCTTAATTTCTGCCAGTTAATTATTTGTTGCTATGCAGTGATTTGATTGAGTACTATATTTTCACTGTTAATACTAACAATAGATTGTTTCATTCCTGCCTAACAGAAAAAGTTTTGGGCTTCTCATACCGTACAATTCATTCAATAGAACCTACAGTCAAAAGCCAGTCAGACCTACCCGAGTTTTCAAAATGATGACAATTCCTTCCTGATTTTTTATAGAGGTAATTAATACAAGAGCTTTTGAAATAATTTCAAAAGCTACATTTAACCCATTTATTCATTAAATGTTAAATTATTAAATAATATATTTGTTGATTATTTTACCAAATTGACAAAAAAAATTGCTCAAGTCAGTTCTAACTATATGAAGCCTTTGGTAATTATACAAAACTATTTGTTTTATTTACTCACACAAGTCTCATAAATATTTTCAACTTGAAATAATGAAAAGAAAAAGTACTGATATTTAGGTTTTGCTTCTGATACCACTTAGCAACTGCATTAAATTCTGAAAATATAAGTTAAATATTCTTAAAAATAATGACTATGATAATTGTAACCTAGAACTACTGACGTTTTTCTTAATTTAGCAATTTCTTGACTTTCTAAGAAATACCACTTAAGAGACTAACTGCATTTCCAAGCAACAGGGAGAAATATATGCTTTTTCAATTAATAGAAAAGTAATATTTACAGTAGGAATTTTTTTCAAATTTTTCATTTGGGTTTTGTGTGCTTGAATCGCTAGAAAACTTACTTGCTGCTGGCATCACCTATAGATTTAAAGACATACAGGTACTGTATTCCTGGAGAAATAACACAGAGAAATTCATGGGAGAAGAGTATGGGATGAAAGTATGACTAGTTCTTTATTCTAAATATAAACTACTGTTCATTAATTTTTTATATGCAAAGTGAAAGTGAAAGTCGCTCAGTCATGTCCGACTCTTTGCAACCCCATGGACTGTTCATGGAATTCTCCAGGCCAGAATACTGGAGTAGGTAGCCTTTCCCTTCTCCAGGGGATCGTCCCAACCCAGGGATCAAACCCAGATCTCCCTCATTGCAGGTGGATTCCTTAGCAACTGAGCTGTCAGGGAAGCATGTAAAGGAAGTATTAAAATAGTAGTATAATAACTGAATGATTTGCCCTCAAATTGTGAGCTGGTGATAATCCTAAAGGAAATCAGTCCTGAATATTCATTGGAAGGACTGATGCTGAAGCTGAAACTCCAATGCTTTGGCCACCTGATGCAAAGAACTGACTCATTGGAAAAGACTCTTTTACTGGAAAAGATTGAAGGCAGGAGAAGGGGATGACAGAGGATGAGATGGTTGGATGGCACCACTGACTCAGTGGACATTAGTTTGAGCAAGTTCTGGGAGTTGGTGAGGACAGGAAAGACTAGTATGCTGCTGTCCAAGGGGTGGCAAAGAGTTGGACACGACTGAGAGACTGAATTAAACTGACATCCCTATGTGCAAAAGTTTTGCTTTCTAAAAATTTCGTTTTAGAAAGCAAACAAAAAATCTTAATTTCTTCCCTCTCCACACCTTTATTTCCAAATATCTGGACAAAAGCATGAATAAATTTTAAAAGCAGGCCATACAACAACAAAACTAAATGAAGAACAATTATCTAAATCAATATGGGTGAATGTTAGGTGTATAACATTCAACTGAAAAGCATCTCAAAAAACTAGAATGTGCAACCATGCTAATACACCTCAAAATAAGTAGAACCAAACAATCACCATTTACAGATTTATAATTCACAGCAATAAGATTTTTTAAAAGGCAAAACAGTGATACCTGTTCAAAAAACTGTGAACTGGGAAATATATAAAAGTAAATGCAGTTCCTCTTAATTCATCAATTCTATATATGAATGGGACTGCTAAAAAAACCTCTTCAGAAGAATTCCATGAACAGAGGAGCCTGGCAGCTTACAGTCCATCTGTTTGCAAAGAGCTGGACATCACTGAAGCAACGTAATACACACGCAAAAAAGACTATATGGTCAAAACAGACTCTTGGATATACACAAAATTAATGCTACACTATGAAGTTTTATTGTATATATTTACTAATGTCTATGGACTGCAAGGAGATACAACCAGTCCATTCTGAAGGAGATCAGCCCTGGGATTTCTTTGGAAGGAATGATGCTAAAGCTGAAACTCCAGTACTTTGGCCACCTCATGCGAAGAACTGACTCATTGGAAAAGACTTTGATGCTGGGAAGGATTGGGGGCAGGAGGAGAAGGGGACGACAGAGGATAAGATGGCTGGATGGCATCACGGACTCGATGGATGTGAGTCTGAGTGAACTCTAGGAGTTGGTGATGGACAGGGAGACCTGGCGTGCTGCGATTCATGGGGTCGCAAAGAGTCAGACACAGCTGAGCGACTGAACTGAACTGATGGGCATCTTAAATGGCCATTGAGAAGTCTATATTAAATAAGGAAACTCTCTAGAACATAGACATTGTTTAAAAATGTGTAGAAAATTAGTACTGATCTCTGACCATAGGTTGTTTTCCTAAGCTACCTAAAAGCAAGAAAGTATGACATTAACAATCCTTTCAGAAGTCAGTTCTTGGATTAATTTAAATTTTGTCTCATTTGTTACTCTTATGGTATCACATTTAAAAAAATAATAAAAGGTCAAGAAAGCAGACCAGTTGTCAGTGGCCAGGTGATCCTTCACACTGAAAGCTGGCTCACAGAATCTTGGCTCTCCAGGTAAGGAGAATAGGTGGTAGGGTGGAGAGGAAGGAGCCCACAGCCAAGCTTGCCTATGAAGAGGAAGCACGGAGCTGAGAACAATTCAAGAGCCGAGAATGGGAAAATGTCAAAAGGATTAAAACCCATATATGTCCCCACTGTGGTACGTGCATATGCACAGGTATTTATTAGTTCAGATGTCTGTCCTCAAAACCAAGACTATTTAAAGATGTGGAACAGAAGGAGTAAAAAGCAGAAGAAAGGAATTGGAATCATGGTCTCCATTCCACTAGCTTTGACATTGCAGCCAAGACACTATGATGAAGCAGAATAGGAGAGGCTCCCAAGGGTTGTTAAAACCCACTCCAAAGCAGGAGTGCTAGACAAAATTATTAACCCATTTAAGAAATCAGGTTCAGCAATCTATTGGGATAAAAGTACTACTCTTAGACTTTGCAAAAGGTCAGAATCTTTGAACTTTAAGGTCAGGTTTTTGGTTTTTTTTTTTAATTCTACTCACAGCCAAAGGCAAAAGGAGAGTAGACTTTAGGCAAATTGGTCAGCCCTCTCTTTCTCCTTCTCTAGCCTTGAGGCACCAGAATTCTCTGGCTCTTCACACAGCAGCATCTCAACTGCAGATCACCAATATTCAGTGACACACATATTGTTACCTGAAATTTAGGAGGTGAATAGTCTACTTCATCCAGACATAACCCTGTACTAAACCACTCATGCCTCATTGAGGACATGAAGCCTTCAATTCCTCCTGTTCAGTTAAGGACTTTTCAAATATTAGTAATTTAATTAGCAAAAAAAAAAAAAGAAGAAGAAGAAAATAAGAAGGAAAAAGAACAAATGAACGGTACCTGGTATCGTTCATTCAAGTTATAGAAAGCTTGTGAGCTTTTGGACACAGATGCCACTGTAATGGGCTGTCCTGTCGTGTANAAAAAAAAAAAAAGAAGAAGAAGAAAATAAGAAGGAAAAAGAACAAATGAACAGTACCTGGTATCGTTCATTCAAGTTACAGAAAGCTTGTGAGCTTTTGGACACAGATGCCACTGTAATGGGCTGTCCTGTCGTGTAACCAACTGAAAGAATACAAAAGTCAGGCGTGTACATTCATGTTAAATTCAAGTGCATTTTCTATTTATTTTGGCTGTGCTGGGTCTTTGCTGCTACCCACAGGCCTTTCATTAGTTATGGAAATCAGGGGTTACTCTTTCTTCCGGTGCCCGGGGCTTCTCGTTGAAGTGGCTTCTCTTGTTGCAAAGCACCAGTTCTAGGCACAAAGGCTTCAGTAGTTACGGTATGTGGGCTCAGTAGCTGTGGTGCAAGAGCCTAGTTACCTGGAGGCATCTGGGATCCTGCCTGAACAGGGATTGAACAGGTGTCCCCTGCACTGGCAGGCAGACTGCCCCCAACCACTGGGCCACCAGGGAAGCCCCTCAAGGGCCTTATCAAAATGAGAAGCCAAGATATCATTTTGCAGTCCTTTCTTGCCTGTTCCCTGGCAGATACAATTTATCATCTTCAGGGTCAACACTGAAGTTTCTTCCCTTTCTAAAATGTAGGCTATAAAATGCTAGTTTTCCCCCAATTCAGTTCCATTCTTATTAAGCATGGTTTGTGGTTTTTCCAGTAGTCATGTATGGATGTGAGAGTTGGACTCTAAAGAAAGCTGAGCGCCGAAAAATTGATGCTTTTGAACTGTGGTGTTGGAGAAGACTCTTGAGAGTCCCTTGGACTGCAAGGAGATCCAACCAGTCCATTCTAAAGGAGATCAGTCTTGGGTGTTCATTGGAAGGACTGATGTTGAGGCTGAAACTCCAATATTTTGGCTGCCTGATGTGAAGGGCTGACTCATTTGAAAAGACCCTGATGTTGGGAAAGATAGAAGGGGATGACAGAGGATGAGATGGTTAGACGGTATCACCGACTCAATGGACTCGAGTTTGGGTAAACTCCAGGAGTTGGTGATGGACAGGGAGGCCTGGTGTGCTGCGGTTCGGACACGACTGAGTGACTGAACTGAACTGTGCTCCTTAGCCACCTTAGTAATTTTGTGGCACTTCAAATAACCTATTGCTCCANCGACTGAGTGACTGAACTGAACTGTGCTCCTTAGCCACCTTAGTAATTTTGTGGCACTTCAAATAACCTATTGCTCCAGCTGCTGGAAGAAGTCATGGGGAGGATGCGGTCATGTTTGGCCGGGAAGCTGGACCAGAATTGGGTGGCTCCTCACCCTCTCAGGGTCCCCGGAGTTTACCTTCTACACATTGTTCCCACAGGAGGAGCTGGTTTCCAGGAGGTGGCTTTGAGAAAGCAATGTGGTGTTGAGACCATGTGGACTGAAAATGTGACTGAACCCAGTTAAGACCTCTGTATAAACAGTTAAGTTTCTGGCAGGCGGGTGCGGAGATCTACTTGCCGTGCAGTCATGGAAGACAAGCCTCCTGTGTAAGTTTCCTTGCTCATCAAACCTGCCGCCTGTCANCAGTTACCACCTGCAGTGATTTTGGAGTCCCCCCAAATAAAGTCTGACATTGTTTCCATTGTTTCCCCATCTATTTCCCATGAAGTGATGGGACCGGATGCCATGATCTTCATTTTCTGAATGTTGAGCTTTAAGCCAGTTTTTTCACTCTCCTCTTTCACTTTCATCAAGAGGCTTTTACAGCACTCAAAAACCTCTGAGTTGAGATCACAAATTGCATAATTTGTAATACTTTAATGGGAGCCATGGAAGCTGGTTTCCCTACATTCAGTCTTTAGAAGGAGAAAGAATACACCAGACCAAAGAAGTCATCTCATCATATTCAAAACCCTGTTTTCCAATGTCTTTAAAAGACATGTACTTTACGGGGAATGCTCTGCATGTGTTAACAGATAAACAGNTTCCCTACATTCAGTCTTTAGAAGGAGAAAGAATACACCAGACCAAAGAAGTCATCTCATCATATTCAAAACCCTGTTTTCCAATGTCTTTAAAAGACATGTACTTTACGGGGAATGCTCTGCATGTGTTAACAGATAAACAGAAATGACGTTTAATTTCAAGCTCCATTAGTAACATACAGGGAATGGTGAGAACAAGGTCAGCCGAGATGGTAAAGGACAAAAGTATTTCATTTCCAGTTACTTAAAACAGTGTACAAATGCAGCAGCTAGGATAATGTTGGGTGCTTGCCAACTCATACTAGAAGAAAGGATTGTAGGAAAGAACTGGAAAGCCTTGATACCTAAAGATCGTAAAATGTTCTATTTTCTGTTGAAATAATTATTTTTACAGCAAACATTTGGATCATTTAAACTAGATAGCTATCATCTGTGGGCTGAATCTGGCTTGTTGTCTGTTTATGAAAATAAAGTTTTATTGGAACACAGACATGCTCATTCCTTTACACATTGCCCCTGGCTGTTTTCACAGTACAGTGGCAGAGTTAAGTAGTTTCAAAAGAGGTTCTATGGCTCACAGGGTCAAAAGATTTACTATTTGGCCCTTTACAGATAAAGTTTGCCAGTCTTTGATATAGACTAAATTTGAGAATATATAAGTATTCTTAACTTCATTACAATAATACCAAAGATTTTGTGATGAACTCTCTGGGCTTAAAGACAGATCCAAGAGAAAAACATGATGTTCAAGAGATTGGCAAAAAGCAGGGCCACTAATTTATTAAAACTTGCTACATTTAAGGCAATATGACTAGAAGTTAATGAGAGTATTTCCTCTCATTACATAAGTTAAAATATAATGTGAACGTCAGTCAATGCTGCTGCTGCTGCTAAGTCACTTCAGTCATGTCCGACTTTGTACGACCCCCATAGACGGCAGCCCACCAGGCTGCCCTGTCCCTGGGATTCTCAAGGCAAGAACACTGGAGTGGGTTGCCATTTCCTTCTCCAATGCATGAAAGTGAAAAGTGAAAGTGAAGCCGCTCAGTCATGTCCGACTCTTAGTGACCCCATTGTAGCCCACCAGGCTCCTCTGTCCATGGGATTTTCCAGACAAGAGAACTGGAGTAGGGTGCCATTGCCTTCTCCAAAGTCAGTCAATATTCTTCAGTATATAATTGATAAAAAAGAATCTTAAACTAGTTCAATGGGACAAAAGGGAGAGAAACCTTGAAAAATAAAATTAAAGTCAGAACCTGGGAATCTGAGCGCCGTTCTCTTTCTTTGTGACTCTGTCTCTCTCCTGTTTCCACCTTCCCTCTGCTCCTCCACTCCTGCCCCAATCCTATCCCTCTCTGTTTGACTTCATTTCTTCTGCTTCAACTGAGTTTTCTCCATTTCATAAAGGAGCATGACTTCTGGAAGCTCCACATGGATGATTTCTGTCATCACTAGAGCAGCCAAGAGGACATTTCTCCTATCTAGCCTCAGTATAGAAATCAGAAGTAGAGAATCAGTATAGAGACAGAAGATGAAGTCCAATGATTGGTTTGGAGCCTACTCTAGCAGTTACAGGGTTAAGTCTTTCTGCAGATGAAGAACATAAGAAATGGTGTGGAGACAAAAGGGCAACCAGTGGATGGATACACAGCCTACTCCATCATACTAGCTGGGCCTCCTACAATAGCTGGTGACAAGACCCAAGGAAATTTGAAGAGGATATTGCATCTGTTTTTTGGCTTAGGCATGGCTGTTATAAATTGAAATTATTTAATATATTCTGATTTGAAAACAACTGTAGGTTTCACAGCTTCATTCACTCATTTCTCAAGACATTCTTTATTCTTCATGTTACAATTGATGCTTCATAAAATACAGATGTGGAGAAGGCAATGGCAACCCACTCCAGTACTCTTGCCTGGAAAATCCCATGGACGGAGGAGCCTGGTGGGCTGCAGTCCATGAGGTCGCTGAGAGTCATACACAACTGAGCAACTTCACTTTCACTTTTCACTTTTATGCACTGGAGAAAGAAATGGCAACCCACTCCAGTGTTTTTGCCTGAAGAGTCCCAGGGAGGGGGAAGCCTGGTGGGCTGCCCTCTATGGGGTCGCACAGAATCAGACACGACTGAAGTGACTTAGCAGCAGCAGCAGCAGAAGACAGACATACAGTGTTACATCTTCCTTTGCCATATCTTTCTCAGGTCAAGCAACTGAAATTTTTTGGTTCTTTCTCAAGACCCTATGGCTGTGACTTCTTGCTTTTTACTACTGTTACATTTATTTTTGCAAAATTTGAAACACACCTTCTTAATATATGAAACTCAGAATGAGACACTGGATAAAGATCCATACAACCCTGGCTGTATGTAGAATTAACATTGGAATCAGATTCACCTGGAAAGACTTCCTAGCTCTGCCATTTACTTGTATGATCTTGAAATAGTCAATATTCTCATTTTACAGGAAAGGATTTTGAGATTTCATTTAGTAAATATATATTGAAGATCTTAGTTCTTGGGTTGCAACAGTGAACAAGCGAAATGTCTCCACCTTCACAGAACATTTATGTCACGGGATGCACAGACTTGTTGGTAGTCTATTTCCATGTTCTGTGGGAGGTACCATGATATGAAGCACAGGATGCTATAGGGGGACAGGGAAAATATATTCAACCTAGACAGGGGTGGGATGAGAGGTAGACACTTCTCAGAATTGGTATTAAGGTGAGACTTCAGCAATGAGCTAGGTAAAAGACAGGAAAGCAAACTGATTGAATAGTGTTTGGTGGGGGGAGAGCAAATTTATCATGCTACAAGAGAGCACAATGATTTAAAGGAACTGAACATTAGTCAAGTGTTAGTCAGGAATCTTCACGTGGCAAGTGACAGAAATCAATTTCCAACTAGCTCAACTGAAAAAGTAGAATTTATTGGCTCATTAATCAATGTGTGGGTGGACCTACCCAATATCAGGGATGGCAGGATAAAGGGACTGAAAAATTGTCACAGCTCTTTTCTTCCCTCCCTCTGCCTTTCGCTTGTCTTTGCAGGTTAGGTTTGTTCTCTACCTCTGTAGACTATTTTCCCCACACAAGTGAGAAAACAGACATCAGCTGATGTGAATTTACAAATGGTAGCTTTGCTATTGGAAGGAATGAGAGATGCTATTTTCCATTTGCTCCAGCCTGCAAAAATGTCAGTAACTGTGCAGAGTCTGAGATTCACCTTACGAGCTAGTGAGTTAGCCTGCCACAGATCCATGGATGCTGGTAGAAGACTCTAGACTGCTCGCTTTAAAACAATATTTCTCATGGCACAGCAGGCAACGTGAGCTTCGTGTTCACATCAGTTCCTCCTTGGTCCCCTAGTGTCATGAGGTTGATGCGGAACATCCCAGGTCAGAGGATGTACCCACAGTGCTTGTGTCACTCCTAAGGATCTCTGATCTTAAGAAATTCTCCATCTTATAAAAGGACTGCTAGTAAATCTGCCCAAATTTCACTCTGCAGGGAGACATTATCTTTTTTATTCCAGCCAGGAACAAAAAAGCCCTCTGACCTAGCGGGAGATACTGTCTCTAGCAGCTGGCTGTTTGATAGGCAAATACCCTTGAAAAGATTGTTCAGGATAAAATCTCACAAGATGTATAGAAACACCATGGCGAATTGCCCTCCAACAAAAAAATCCCAGGGAAGGAATTGAATTGGTGTGTCATGAATCATGTGCTCATTTTGGATCAAGCACTTTGTTCCAAGATATGGGGTAGTATTATTCAGTTCAGTTCAGTTCAGTTCAGCCACTCAGTCATGTTCGACTCCTTGCGACCCCATGAATCGCAGCACACCAGGCCTCCCTGTCCATCACCAACTCCCAGAGTTCACCCAGACTCATGTTCATCAAGTCAGTGATGGCATCCAGCCATCTCATCCTCGGTTGTCCCCTTCTCCTCCTGCCCACAATCCCTCCCAGCATCAGGGTCTTTTCCAATGAGTCAACTCTTCGCATGAGGTGGCCAAGTACTGGAGCTTCAGCTTTAGCATCATTCCTTCCAAAGAAATCCCAGGGCTGATCTCCTTCAGAATGGACTGGTTTTATCTCCTTGCAGTCCAAGGGACTCTCAAGAGTCTTCTCCAACACCACAGTTCAAAAGCATCAATTCTTCGGCGCTCAGCCTTCTTCACAGTCCAACTCTCACATCCATACATGACTACTGGAAAAACCATTAGCCTTGACTAGACGGACCTTAGTCAGCAAAGTAATGTCTCTGCTTTTGAATATACTATCTAGGTTGGTCATAACTTT
>SJYW01054536.1:2270556-2285378 GCA_006410735.1 Raphicerus campestris | reverse complement strand
TCTCACATCCATACATGACTACTGGAAAAACCATTAGCCTTGACTAGACGGACCTTAGTCAGCAAAGTAATGTCTCTGCTTTTGAATATACTATCTAGGTTGGTCATAACTTTTCTTCCAAGGAGTAAGCGTTTTCTAATTTCATGGCTGCAGTCACCATCTGCAGTGATTTTGAAGCTCCCCAAAATAAAAGTCTGACACTGTTTCTCCATCTACTTCCCATGAAGTGATGGGACCGGATGCCATGCTCTTCATTTTCTGAATGTTGAGCTTTAAGCCAACTTTTTCACTGTCCACTTTCACTTTCATCAAGAGGCTTTTTAGTTCCTCTTCACTTTCTGCCATAAGGGTGGTGTCATCTGCATATCTGAGGTTATTGATATTTCTCCCAGCAATCTTGATTCCAGCTTGTGTTTCTTCCAGTCTAGCGTTTCTCATGATGTACTCTGCATAGAAATTAAATAAGCAGGGTGACAATATACAGCCTTGACGTACTACTTTTCCTATTTGGAACCAGTCTGTTGTTCCATGTCCAGTTCTAACTGTTGCTTCCTGACCTGCATATAGGTTTCTATTGGCTCTTGTCATATCAACTTCCCACCCAAGGGCAGGAGTCAAGGTCAGTTACTAAGACATTAGTGCTTGACAAAGATGAATCATACTTATTATGATACAGAATTAGAGTATAAATTCCAAGGCTAAATAACCGCTGAAGCGGTTAAATTGGATTATGAAGAACTATGTCAGTCATGTTAAGGAGTTTGGAACTTTTTCTATTTGCAACAGCAATTTATTAAGTAATTTTATAATGGGTTAGTGTATCTTTGGAAAGATCACACTGACACAGACTTTAGGGACAGAAGAGGGTGAACAAAGAGAAAAGTTAGGGGACTATTACAATAGTCCACGTAAAAGATAACAAAGGCTTGAACCAGGACAGTAGGGATAAAAAGAAATGGGCAAATGATATATTGCTAACAACCATAGGGAGAGAAGACAGAATCAAGTACAAACTTTGCTTCTGTTTTGGGAAAATTTATGAACTGAGATGCAGAGCCTAGAAAGAGAAGTAGGTTTCAGGAAGGCAGCAAGACAAATTCAGCCTTGAAAATCATAAGTTTAGGTAGGATGAATCACAGAGAGCTAGGCTTAGGGGATAAATTGGGAGACATGTCCAAGACATGAGAGAGAAGTAGACTGGATATAGTCAAGTCCAGGACAAAAGCTGAAGAGCACTGATATGCTAGGGGCCGACAGAAGAGAAATCTAAGGGGGAAAAAAAAGGTTGGGAAAGAGCAGCCAGGATGGTTAGAAGAAAACTAGGAATGGACAGTACAAGGGAAGCCAGAAGAAAATTCAACAGCAGAGATTGACTTTTTTTAATGGTGTGCAGCCTTCCACAGGACAATGTGCCAAAATGATGTAATGAGAACTAAAAGCAAAATAAAGAACTCAAAGCAGTTTAAACAATCTCACATGCTTCAGGAAACTAAAATTCTTCAGTTGTAAGAGGGGAATTCCATGAGCCTTAAAAGAGCACTGTGGGGATAAAGTAGACTGTTCTCCCATTTCTCAGTAAGAAGACAGTGAGTCCATCGTTTTCCTTTATCACAGTGAGTCACTGTGACCTCCACGTGGCTCAGATTATTCCTAGATCTAACTCAATCACTCTTAAATATCCAGTTATTCCATTTGTACTAGTATTAATATAGCTCTTTTGTGCTCCATTGTACTAGTCTTTTAAAAATGTGCCTCCCCTGACCTCCCACCTTATTATGTCACTGGTACCAAGTCACAGATTAATTGGCAAGGTAAATATAAGTGACATTTTATTTCTGCTCATCTCATTAATGTAGATCAGCTCTGGCTGATTAGTTCTCCTCCAAACATTGGCTAAAACAGCTCTGTAACTTGGTGCTATACAGAGTAGAATGGTTTGTGATTGCTTTGTTTGCTTTTCCAGGGAAGATATAATAGTTTTTTATTTTGTGTGTCACTGTCTTACATTCCTTTTTTCTTCCTCCAGAACTAGCTCAAATAAAATAAACATTCTTAGCTCTTTCTTTAGAAAAAGGGGGAGAAAAACTCATGTGCCAATCCAAGCAGAGAAGGAGATAGCAAAATAGGAATAGATTGGGAAAAGCACTTTATAATTCATTACTATACATTGGTAACTCTTAAAAATTTTTCCTTTTATGAAAAACAACTGAAAAGTGTTGTAAGATCGGAAACTAATAAAAAAATCACATACTTTTAGAAGATTTACCACTTGCTCCTTTCCATTTTATTGACTATTACCAAGTTTCAATGTGTTTCAAATAATTAAATACTGCAACTGGGACATTAAAAATACAAACTAATTTACCAAAATAATTGTATTCTGAATATTATGTACAATATTATACATTTTACATTACATAAAGGGTTTTTATACATAAAGGTAAGATTTGATTCATGATTACTGAAAATCCAAAATACATTTGAACAAAGCATTCCTATGCATACATACATAATCACTCATATGGGATAATCAAAAACCATACATGAGTGTGGTTATTAAAAAATAAAATTACATTCATACAATAACAGTACAAATTGAAATCAGTTTTAATTTGAAAGTACTATTATAATACCACACACATAACCTAATTCTATTTAAAAATTTTTATACTTGAGACTGAAATATGTCTCCATCCCATGGAAAATTTTTGATTTTTAATTTTAAGGGATTTGTATAATTCATCATCATTAAACGTGTATCCATGGGTATAATGCAGACCTAATCCCAGCAAATAGAAAAGTCATGAAGGTCAATAATACCACCTTATGTACTTCACCATATAGCTTTTGAACAATATACTGTTCAGTTGTGCAGTTTGGTACTTCTTCATATTCATGCTTGTCATCAATGATTAAGTATTGAGGCACAGAGTTTACAGGGAAATATGTATTACTGTCAAGAATTAGATACTAAAACAAGCTATCACTGGGTGACTACCGAAAAAAAGAAGGGGTGCCCATGTGGAAAATGCCACCCATACACACCAAATTCGTTATTAAACAACGTGTCCGTCCTCTAAAAAGGTTAATATGCTGATGTGTCATACCTTGGTTGAATCCTGAAATAGCTAAGTCCAGAATAGTGCCACGTAAGTTTTAGTATTATCTCACTTTTAAATTTAATTCAAGAGGAAAACCTGTGATTTTAGGTAAAATCAAACATTTCTCTAACTGATCCGAGAAGCCTGAAAAATAGTATCTATAACAAAAACGTCTTTCTAACTGTATGTCACTATGAATCTTATCCCAGAGATACACAGGTGAAAATTCTATCAGAACTACACATAAGAACCTTGGAAAGGCACCAATTAGTAAACTGGCCATTCTCCTTAAAATGTATACAGCATTTTTCAGTATTCCCTATCTTGAAATTCTGCATTGCATCAAAGGCAGACAGCAGAACACTGGGAAACTGGAAGACAGAGAAGGAACAAGTTGAAACATACAAAATCAAGGTCTTTTCCAACATCACATAATCTGCGAAAAATGAGACGCAGAGCCTAATGTCTGCTATATCATTTTTCTTCTCGTTCAGGTCTTGCTTGAATATAAAAAGAAGCTCTAACCTAGGTTATCAAAATATATTCATATAAATGTATGAGTATTTCTAATACAAAAGTTAAAAAAGGTCTAAATTTTTAATTTTTGTAATTAAATATCCTAGAGTTCAGTAGGCAGATTTATTTTTGAGCAGCTTGAAAAGCATCCGACAGCTGAGCTCTGCCTGTGAAATCGGGCACAGCTACATTTCAGCTCTTCGCCGTGACTTCTCAGCGGCGGCAGCCCCATCCTCCTCCTCATCATCCTCCTCCTCATAGTGCTCCTCTCGGCCTTTGGGGTGGTTGTCATCTCGAACTTCTTGTTCTTCTCCTTCATTATTTTTCTCATCAGCCTTAAAGTTAAAAGAAAAAAAGGAAAACTGAGAGACAGGACACTGAGTTAGTGATACAAACAATTCCCTCTTTAAAAAAAAAACAAAACAGAAAGAAAACAAGTGAAAAAAATATTCTAATAGGCAAGAGTGCTACTGTCTTTTCTAATCTTCACACTGTCACACAATTTCCTAATTCCCAACGTTATACTCCGTGGCACCTTAGATGTACCCACTGGGATCTTTCCAACTGTACATAGGTGTCCCCTACTCATGTGCACAAAGGCACACATGTGCAATGGAAATATGTATATCCTCACATACATTTTCATCATTTTCACCATAGGTCTCTTCAGCATTATGCTCCAATTCCCTTTTTTTCTCCTCAGTCAAATCTTCCTGAACCTAAAACAAACCAGAGACATCAAGTGGACATTTGGATCATTTCAACACTTGAAGCAACATATTCTGATTTCCAAAAAATTCACTCAAATCAGTAAATCACTGGCACCAAATAAATACATTGTGGGGACAGATAGAGAGTATATTTTGTATCTGCGTGTCCTGGTAGAGCGAGCTATAAAGAAGACACTTCTGCCTCACCCGTAGGCTGTAGCAGTGGTCAATGACACCTCTTCGGCCCTTAGTCACAGAACAATAACACTCCCCAGGACATTATAGTGAAAACAGTGAAGCACTTATTTCAGACTGTACTAAGGTCTCACTAACTGAAAATTGCTAAAGTGTCCCGGTTGATTTCAGTGAAAAGACATGTCTTCTATGGCCTTTATAATGAAAATATACTAGTGAACAGTAAATACTGTAGTTGGGGTTGGGAGGGAACTGCCTTGAGACTGTGGCACAGTGAGAAGAATAAATCAGGGTTAACAAATGTTTGCTATAAAGGGCCAGATAGTAAATATCCAGGCTTTCTTGGCCATCAAGTCTCTGTAGCAATTACCCAACTCTAGTGCAGCAGTGGCCTTAGACAACATGTATACAAAAAGGCATGGCTTTTGTTCCAGTAAGGCTTCACTTATAAAACAGACCCCCTAACACAGACCATGGAGTCAGACAGAGCTAGATTAAATCCTTGGCTCTGCAACTCTCCAAGCTGTATAAACAATAAGGTCATTTGTTTTTACTATGAAAAATTTCAAGCACCAAGACAACGATTCAACAAACTCCCTAATAGCCATCACCAAGGCTCAAAGGTTATCTCAATGTTGCCATGCCTGCATCACCTATCACTTTATTTCCTGATGAATTTATTCTTAAAAATTCTAGATATCATGTAATTTCAACCCTACCCATCTCTAAACACATTGCACTTTTCTTATATAACCATTATGCCATTATCACATCTAATAATAATTCCATGGCATCATTTAATGTCTAGTCTTTACTTACATTTTCTCAGTTGTCTTAAATGTCTATTTACATCTGGTTTGTCCTCATCTAAACAAAAGTCATATCCAACACCAATTCCACTTCCTGTTTTCCTTCATGCTATATTGTCCAGTAAAATGATCCAAACTCTGGATTCATTTGCTTCTTTGAGGTGTCAGTTATTTCTTTAGCCTCCACATTTCTTGCAAAAGGAAGTTAGCTTAAAAAGGCTTGAATGAATTCAGATTCAATTTGCAAAGTAAAGATTTTTCAGAGATGATGCTGTAAACTTCATATTTCCATCACATCAGGAGGCATATACTGTCTGCTCTACTTTTAGTGAAGCTAAAGTTGGTCAGTGAGTTCAGACAGCTACAGCCTGATCCCTCCATGGTAAAATCCCCTGACCTCCATTAATCTGGTGATGTCATGCATTGATGACTGCTCCTAAATCAACTGTTTTAATTAGCAGTTACAAAAATGGTGACTTTCTAATTCATTCATTCATTCCTTCTGTATTCACTAATTTCTGAAAAGAAAAACTTGTTTGTATCAACTATTTAATTACCATGCTTTAATGAAATGTGTGTGCATGCTCAGTCATGTCCTACTCTTTGTGATCCCAAGGACTAGAGCCTGTCAGGCTCCACTGTCCATGGAATTTTCCAGGCAATAATACTGGAGTTGGCATTTCCTTCTACAGATCTTCCCAACCCAGGAACCGAATGCATGTCTCTTGCATCTCCTGCACTGGCGGGCAGATTCTTTACCACTGAGCTACATGGGAAGCCCAGTTACTATGCTTGGTATACTGAATTATGATAGCTTTTAAAAGCAGACCTGGGTAGGGTCTAATCATGGTTCTAACAATAACAAGCTGTGTGACCTTTGAAAACTTATGTAACCTCTTTGAAGTTCAAATTTATCAGTTAAAGAGAGGGGTTAGATAAAAATCAGTGATTTTTAATTTTCTCTGTGTGTGTGTGGTACAGTGGAGGTCAAGGACCGCTTTAAGACTTTGATGAGAAAGTCTTTAGTAAGTAGGCACCTAGACATACATAGAAGACATACATTGCATAGACGTCTCAAGAGGTTTAGCCTTTTCTAACAGTGTGTTCCTGAAATATCAGCATTAGCTGCGAGCATGTGGAAAAACTTCGATTCCTAGGACCCACATAGATAAGAACAGAAGCTCCAGAGTAAGGTCTGACACATGGATCTGTATGTTTTACACACTTTCCAAGGGGATTCTTATCCACAGTAAAGTCTGAGAGCCACTTGAGTGACAATGAATGTCTCTGGCTAGAGAGACAAATACTGTTTCATGAGTTCTTTCCTCTTGGAACCTACTGTAGAAAATTTAGGTTGTGGATCAACTGACAATATAAACTGAGGTGGAATCCACTGATTTAAATTACTATTTTAGGTATTGCACAAATGAAAATTTTATAATTTTTCAAATTTATGAATATACCTTTTCTAATATTCTAGTAATATATTCTTTACATTTGGGGGCAAGAGTAATTCAAACTCATCTTAAAGGCATTACTGAAATGGGACAAAATGATATGGAGTTTGTCATTTTTAAATATGTTTAGACTAATAACTGCCAAATGTTAGTTTTTTACAACGTGGACATGCCAGTTATGTCTTCCACACTTGACCCTCTTTATTATCCTGCTAAACCTGATGGAAACATTTTGTTAAATATCTCCCTGAACCATTTCTTATTACTCATTCAGTTCAGTTCAGTCACTCAGTCATGTCTGACTCTTTGTGACCCCATGAACTGCAGCACGCCAGGCTTCCTGTCCATCACCAACTCCTGGAGTGCAACCAAACCCATGTCCATCGAGTTGGTGATGCCATCCAGCCATCTCATCCTCTNGAAAGGCACCAATTAGTAAACTGGCCATTCTCCTTAAAATGTATACAGCATTTTTCAGTATTCCCTATCTTGAAATTCTGCATTGCATCAAAGGCAGACAGCAGAACACTGGGAAACTGGAAGACAGAGAAGGAACAAGTTGAAACATACAAAATCAAGGTCTTTTCCAACATCACATAATCTGCGAAAAATGAGACGCAGAGCCTAATGTCTGCTATATCATTTTTCTTCTCGTTCAGGTCTTGCTTGAATATAAAAAGAAGCTCTAACCTAGGTTATCAAAATATATTCATATAAATGTATGAGTATTTCTAATACAAAAGTTAAAAAAGGTCTAAATTTTTAATTTTTGTAATTAAATATCCTAGAGTTCAGTAGGCAGATTTATTTTTGAGCAGCTTGAAAAGCATCCGACAGCTGAGCTCTGCCTGTGAAATCGGGCACAGCTACATTTCAGCTCTTCGCCGTGACTTCTCAGCGGCGGCAGCCCCATCCTCCTCCTCATCATCCTCCTCCTCATAGTGCTCCTCTCGGCCTTTGGGGTGGTTGTCATCTCGAACTTCTTGTTCTTCTCCTTCATTATTTTTCTCATCAGCCTTAAAGTTAAAAGAAAAAAAGGAAAACTGAGAGACAGGACACTGAGTTAGTGATACAAACAATTCCCTCTTTAAAAAAAAAACAAAACAGAAAGAAAACAAGTGAAAAAAATATTCTAATAGGCAAGAGTGCTACTGTCTTTTCTAATCTTCACACTGTCACACAATTTCCTAATTCCCAACGTTATACTCCGTGGCACCTTAGATGTACCCACTGGGATCTTTCCAACTGTACATAGGTGTCCCCTACTCATGTGCACAAAGGCACACATGTGCAATGGAAATATGTATATCCTCACATACATTTTCATCATTTTCACCATAGGTCTCTTCAGCATTATGCTCCAATTCCCTTTTTTTCTCCTCAGTCAAATCTTCCTGAACCTAAAACAAACCAGAGACATCAAGTGGACATTTGGATCATTTCAACACTTGAAGCAACATATTCTGATTTCCAAAAAATTCACTCAAATCAGTGAATCACTGGCACCAAATAAATACATTGTGGGGACAGATAGAGAGTATATTTTGTATCTGCGTGTCCTGGTAGAGCGAGCTATAAAGAAGACACTTCTGCCTCACCCGTAGGCTGTAGCAGTGGTCAATGACACCTCTTCGGCCCTTAGTCACAGAACAACAACACTCCCCAGGACATTATAGTGAAAACAGTGAAGCACTTATTTCAGACTGTACTAAGGTCTCACTAACTGAAAATTGCTAAAGTGTCCCGGTTGATTTCAGTGAAAAGACATGTCTTCTATGGCCTTTATAATGAAAATATACTAGTGAACAGTAAATACTGTAGTTGGGGTTGGGAGGGAACTGCCTTGAGACTGTGGCACAGTGAGAAGAATAAATCAGGGTTAACAAATGTTTGCTATAAAGGGCCAGATAGTAAATATCCAGGCTTTCTTGGCCATCAAGTCTCTGTAGCAATTACCCAACTCTAGTGCAGCAGTGGCCTTAGACAACATGTATACAAAAAGGCATGGCTTTTGTTCCAGTAAGGCTTCACTTATAAAACAGACCCCCTAACACAGACCATGGAGTCAGACAGAGCTAGATTAAATCCTTGGCTCTGCAACTCTCCAAGCTGTATAAACAATAAGGTCATTTGTTTTTACTATGAAAAATTTCAAGCACCAAGACAACGATTCAACAAACTCCCTAATAGCCATCACCAAGGCTCAAAGGTTATCTCAATGTTGCCATGCCTGCATCACCTATCACTTTATTTCCTGATGAATTTATTCTTAAAAATTCTAGATATCATGTAATTTCAACCCTACCCATCTCTAAACACATTGCACTTTTCTTATATAACCATTATGCCATTATCACATCTAATAATAATTCCATGGCATCATTTAATGTCTAGTCTTTACTTACATTTTCTCAGTTGTCTTAAATGTCTATTTACATCTGGTTTGTCCTCATCTAAACAAAAGTCATATCCAACACCAATTCCACTTCCTGTTTTCCTTCATGCTATATTGTCCAGTAAAATGATCCAAACTCTGGATTCATTTGCTTCTTTGAGGTGTCAGTTATTTCTTTAGCCTCCACATTTCTTGCAAAAGGAAGTTAGCTTAAAAAGGCTTGAATGAATTCAGATTCAATTTGCAAAGTAAAGATTTTTCAGAGATGATGCTGTAAACTTCATATTTCCATCACATCAGGAGGCATATACTGTCTGCTCTACTTTTAGTGAAGCTAAAGTTGGTCAGTGAGTTCAGACAGCTACAGCCTGATCCCTCCATGGTAAAATCCCCTGACCTCCATTAATCTGGTGATGTCATGCATTGATGACTGCTCCTAAATCAACTGTTTTAATTAGCAGTTACAAAAATGGTGACTTTCTAATTCATTCATTCATTCCTTCTGTATTCACTAATTTCTGAAAAGAAAAACTTGTTTGTATCAACTATTTAATTACCATGCTTTAATGAAATGTGTGTGCATGCTCAGTCATGTCCTACTCTTTGTGATCCCAAGGACTAGAGCCTGTCAGGCTCCACTGTCCATGGAATTTTCCAGGCAATAATACTGGAGTTGGCATTTCCTTCTACAGATCTTCCCAACCCAGGAACCGAATGCATGTCTCTTGCATCTCCTGCACTGGCGGGCAGATTCTTTACCACTGAGCTACATGGGAAGCCCAGTTACTATGCTTGGTATACTGAATTATGATAGCTTTTAAAAGCAGACCTGGGTAGGGTCTAATCATGGTTCTAACAATAACAAGCTGTGTGACCTTTGAAAACTTATGTAACCTCTTTGAAGTTCAAATTTATCAGTTAAAGAGAGGGGTTAGATAAAAATCAGTGATTTTTAATTTTCTCTGTGTGTGTGTGGTACAGTGGAGGTCAAGGACCGCTTTAAGACTTTGATGAGAAAGTCTTTAGTAAGCAGGCACCTAGACATACATAGAAGACAAACATTGCATAGACGTCTCAAGAGGTTTAGACTTTTCTAATAGTGTGTTCCTGAAACATCAGCATTAGCTGTGAGCGTGTGGAAAAACTTCGATTCCTAGGACCCACATAGATAAGAACAGAAGCTCCAGAGTAAGGTCTGATACATGGATCTGTATACTTTACACACTTTCCAAGGGGATTCTTATCCACAGTAAAGCCTGAGAGCCACTTGAGTGACAATGAATGTCTCTGGCTAAAGAGACAAATACTGTTTCATGAGTTCTTTCCTCTTGGAACCTACTGTAGAAAATTTAGGTTGTGAATCAACTGACAATATAAACTGAGGTGGAATCCACTGATTTAAATTACTATTTTAGGTATTGCACAAATGAAAATTTTATNAAGTCATTTATCTTTAAAAAGAGTTATCAATGAATTTTTCAACATTCTTTTAAAAGCCATAAATATATTTCTTAAACATATCCAATTAGGTTTAATAAAGATTCCAAGTACACTTTCAAAAGATACCTTATAAAACATAAAATGCTTTTCAAAACCTAAAGAAGTTAGCACAAAACCTGACAGGTTACTTTGAGATGTAAACTGTTACTTTTAGGCAGAAAAAAAAAAAGTTGATTATTTTGGAAGTTAAATATTTGGAATTTGATTTTCGGTTCTGCCTCAGCTCCCATGAGCAAGAGAAGCCCCTCAGGTTCACAGGGGAGGACTATGAGGAGCTGTCTTTAATCTGCCCGTGGACACTGGAGGCCAAGCTACCCAGGCCGGTCAGAAGGCTACCGTGGCCGCTCGGGGCGCTGCAGCCGGCCCTCCTGGAGCCCATTCTGCAGCTGCCGGGCTGTCTCCCCGGCGAGGAGCTGCTGCTGCTGGTGCTGCCGCGAGTGCCCCTGCAGCCGCTGCTGGTGGAGGGCCTCCTGCTCCTCCCTCAGCTGCTGGGCCTCCTCCGCCCGTTGCGCTGCCAGCCTCTGCTGTTCCAGCTGCTCCTCATATGGCGACTGGAGTCTGGTAACCGGCTTGGCTGAAGGATGCACCTGGGGAACAGTGAGCAAGAGCAGTCAGGTGCCCTGGGTCTGCCCTTCACCCTTTTCTCATGATATGGGCAGAAGGCAGGGCTGGTTTATTAATATCTCTCTGTCAGGTCAACTGTCTTGTATGTTAGGTCCAACACACCCGCTGCCGGACTCCACTGCTATTTCCCTACTCTCTCTGAATCACCCTTGGCTTCTTTTAGCAAGAAGCAGCTTGGCTTCCTTTGACCTTCCCCCACTGTTGGCGTTAATGCAGATTTTTTTAATGTGCTCCCGGACAAAACAGAAGAAATGTTTCAGCTTTAATTAAATGTATGCTCAAAAGACTCTGGCATAAGTGGGCACTTAATAACCTCAGACTAATTGGGGCAATGTGTGAGCTGAAGTTGAGGCTAAGGCTTTTCCATGAAGAGCTGAAGACTTTGGGAAGCTAATTAATTCTAGCAAAGCATACACCAATCTCAGGCTAAGCGGAGCCAAAAAAAAGAGTCAAATTTCAGGTTAGGGTGGAGAGGCAGAATCAGTTTTCTTCAAAGAAATCAAAAATGGATGAGAAGAGAAGATTTTCAGATTAAAGGAAAATCTGATCCATGAATTCTTAAACTCTGCTTCCATTAAGCAATCTACCACTCTCTCCTCCATCCCCCAACTAATACAAGCACGTACAATTCTCACCAAAGGAAAGAGGGTGCATGGTTGAGAGAAATTAAACCTAGTGGGGAATCATCTTGGAGGAAAGCTTATGGATGCAAGACTGGGAGAGGCTTCTTCACACTAAGTGTGCAACAGTCTAAGAGTAAATTACAGGTGCTTCACACTTGCTCAGCCAATCCTCTAGCAGCTTGAAGTCTTGAAAAGTCTGAGAGCAAACAGAGCTTCAGAGCTGTAAATAAAAGATGATCAGCATCCATGTAAGAGCCAGGTAGCCTGTTGTCAGGTATCACCTTAGAGGCTGTGTAAGAAACATACCTGGCTGCTTCAGTGTTGCTCTCAGTTCTTTTAAAATATCCCTTATAATAATAATGGCTGTTTTCATGAGTCTTACTTATGTGAGAGGGGTGTGGAGTCAGAGGGGAGTGCTCATATGGAGAAGCAAGTGCTCAGTGGAATGAGAGGGAAATGGAGTGAAAGGGGAGTGGAGTGCGAGGGCAGTGCTCCTATGCAGAGGGGAATGCTCAGCTTGAGCAGACAACTGGTTAAACACACTCACCCAGTGGCATATCCTTAAGTAATAAGGTCAGCTTTTGATGACTTACTAACCACTCTGAATTTGAATGTGTGAAAGCCAACATAGGATTTAACAGTAAGGGAATAGGGAGACAAGTACCCTTGATCACAGAAAATGAGTCACTTCTTGGCATCAAGATGCCCACGGGCCTTGAGCACAGGCTGAGAAAGTGCAGGATGAGGTGACCATCTAGTTTCCTAGTCTCATAAAGGGATGTGCCCAAGTCTCCCTTACTGTGCACTCTTTTCTCTTCCTTTTTAAAAAATTTTTAATTGGAGGATAATTGCTTTACAATGTTTTGATTTCTGCTGTACAACAACATGAGTCAGTTTTAATATACACATATCCCCTCCTACCCCCGCCCTACTGTGCATTCTTGACAAATAAACACCTACAGCACCTTCTCTTTTCCCCAATCACCCTTCTGGGGTAAGGTAGCTATGCTCCTAATATCACAACTGAACAGTAAGTACATGGAAGATTTAGTGAAATTGCCCCCATTTTATTTTAGAGATTGTTACACACGGGCTTTTTCCTTGATACAGTTGACCCGTGAACAATGTAGGTGTTAGGGGCATGGACCCTCAGCACAGTGAAAATCTTCATATAACTTTTAGTCAGCCCTCTGTATGTAGGGATCCTCCACAGCCTCCCTATGGGGCCCTTCTGTCTCAGTTTCCCACGTTCAGATTCAACCACACACAGATTTTCTAGTGCTTACTAGGAAAATCCTTACAGAAGTGGTCCTGCAAGGTTCAAACTCTCCTTGTTCACGGGTCAACACTATGTCGAGACAAAGGCACAGCCCCTGCCCCAGCCACCTGGTCGGGTGACCTCATACCTCAGCGCGCAGCTCCCCTGCCGCCAGTCCGGCCTGCTTTCGTTCACGCGGCTGCGTCCACTCCCGATCCTGCTCCTCGGGGGACGGGTCGTGCTCCTCCTCGAGGTGCTCAGGCCGCCCGACCTGCTCCATGGCCTCCTCCTCCAGGGCCCGCCTGTGCTCCTCCTCCACCTGTCGCTCCTCCGGCTCCCTGGGTCCCGCTTCTTGCCGGGTCAGTTCCGCGGGAGCCTGAAATTCTGTCTCCTTCTGGGTGGAAGGGAAAGGTTTTGTTTCCTCTGTTCTTCCAGGGGCTGCTTCATGGTTCTGCCACACTTCACTATTTCGAGACACCTAGGTCAAGCACATCACTGGAAATGACACTCCTCTAGTTCCAAAGTAGTGACAGAATTTCTTTATTACCATGTCTACAGGGTTACAACATAAGCAAAATCCTGGAGTCTAGAAATATAGTCCTGACTGAAAAGTATGGCTGCATGGAGTCACTTAACTCTTCTCACTGTGTAATCTCACCTATAAAATAGAGATAACATAAGCAGAATCTCATCACAGGAAGCATACTGTAAGTAACCTAAAAGTAAAGTCTGCAAATGACCCCATCTCAGTAGACTCTGCCCTCAAAAGCAGCCTAACTCCTGTTCTCTCAGAATAAAAAGGGGAAGTCCTCATACTTCAAGTGATTGAATACTTATGCAATTTTCTTTGATGTAAATTTTGTCTTCAATAATTATTTTGAAAAGAAAAGGACAAGATCAAATTGAGGATGAGTTAGGTTCGTTTTTTGTTACCTAACATAAAAAAGAATGCCATTACTAATGGACATTCATGTTAGCTAAAATAGTATCCATTAAATCAGGTATAATAAAACATTTTTAATGTATTAAAAGTAATATTTCTTTGTATACCAGAGAAAGTCTGTGAATATTTTATATTATTAATACAGAAAACTCTGAAGAAAAAAAAAGATATGTCTTTTCTACAGAGAACTCCTCTTCTAAAATTGGTGAACTTAAATCAGTTTTCTGTGAAAGTGTCAGAGATTTCTATAGGTCTTCATTACTTAGAAAAAAGGGGTAAGAGAAAGTAAATACAACATCTATAGGAAAATGTGACACTGCTCTTCCTCCTGCCAAATCCTCCTGATTTATATGAGAAAAAATATTTTGTTTGGTCAGACTGTCCCATAATTGAAATAAATGTGAAGCTCTCTTCTTAAATTAGCAGAAACATAACTGAGAAACTGGAGTGTATAAATAAACAAACCAAGGGAAAAAGTCTTTTCTCAGACGGTTGAGGACAGCTTTTGGAGGTACACATTTTATCGAGTCCTTGCATACCTGGCAAGCGTGAACTGATACTGCCCTGGCTTTATAGTCAGGGTAGCAAAGTAATACTCAAAATTCTCCAAGCCAGGCTTCACCAGTATGGGAACTGTGAACTTCCAGATGTTGAAGCTGGTTTTAGAAAAGACAGAGGAACCAGAGATCAA
>SJYW01054536.1:2256861-2269275 GCA_006410735.1 Raphicerus campestris | reverse complement strand
GCTTTTTAGGGAATGAGCTACCAATCTCTTTCATGGCTCTGCAATAAACCCTGCTCTGCTCCAAACTCTGATGGTTTGGTTTGTTTGGCCTCACTGTGCGTTGGGCACAGAGAATTTGCACCAACACATTCTCTAAATCAGTCTGTCTCTCAATAGCACTGCCTTTCTCTTATAAGAAAGTAAGCACAGATGAAGCAGGCTTCATTTTCCTGACTGCATTAAATTTGTGCAGCTCTCTTCCATTTCCTTTCCATTTCAAATGAATAGTTTGGGATCGTGGCCAAAAATAATTTTCTCCTTAATTTTTAACATTAATGTGAACAACAAGAAGTTGGCAATTTATAAGAGTGATGGAAAAGAAGGGATCTGGGGAAATTCCCAGGGACTCAAGTTACTGTGGAAACTAGGCAAAGCTAATGGAAAAATGACCCCTCCATGGAGCCTCTAGATTGCCTTTCAATCTGATGTTTTCCCAGCCATGTTTTTTATTTCCCTTCTTTGATTATCAGCCTTTCTGGTAACCCAATTTATAGAAGGGGGAAAAAAAGACTTTTTTCCCTTTGGGGGAAGTAAAAAAAATTGATTATTTGTAGAAATGATTCTCACTTATACTACTCTAGATTATAATACTATAATCACAACCTAGATAAAGTCTATAGTCTCCAAATGCTTAACATGAATGGGTGGTCTGCTTTAATTCACATATTGCCTTCCTGAGAATAGTAAAGATTCTGGTTTCAATAAAAGGCATATACCCTACTGATACAGGAGGAGAGACAACACCAAACAAAAAGCTGGGCACTGGTTGTTGGAGACAACAGCACAGATCTCCTGCTGTGTGGGTGGCATAATAGCTGCTGCTCACCTCTTCTGGCCTGACACAAACAGTGCATGTCTCTCTTTTCTTCAGTCTTCCACAACAATTGAGTTTTATCCAAGAACCAAGGAAGGAATATCTTTAAATATAAATTGTGCTCCTGTGGTAGGTGGGCCACTTATGACACATTAATAACAGGAAGACAGCATTCTAATACTTCTACTGCCTCCACTGTGTCTAAGATTACAAAAAAAAATTTTTTTTTCAAGAAAAACCACTCTGAGAAATTAGATTAAAAAAACACGAAAATCCTTAAAGGATAAAGAACAAACTCAAAAATTAAGTGACCAGAGACCCTGATTTATAAGAAAATAAATAATGAGTTAAATATGTCCTTCGCAATCAGGTGATAAACACAATGGAGCATTACAATTATATATTACCTTTAGCCAAAAATGACTTTATTATTCCATAGCTAAGCTAAGTCACTATCATGGTACAAATCAATTTTCTATAAACTTTCCTCAGTCACCTAAGTTACTTAGTTAACCCTTCATTCATTCATGAAGAACACCTCTAAATTACTCACCTTCAGCATCTGATGTTGAACATTCAATGCACTGTACCTGCTATTAGAATCTTGCTGTAAATTGAAAAGTAAATAATTAACAAAAAGATAACACATTTGGCTCTTTTGTTAAACAGAACTTAAAGCTCTCAATGAAAGGTTTTCACTTGTTCACGTGTGTAAGTAAAAATGAATTCTAAGCTGGAGCCAGGATGCTCCTGAGGTCCTTTCTTTACTTCATAGCAGAAATGAAGTTTTACATTCCTCTAAGTTTGCTAGACTTTAATGATGAAAAAGCACGGCATGGAATTATAAAACAGCAGTTTGAAAGGGCCCTTGGAGGTGATTTACTTCCACTCTCATATTCAGAAGAAAAACTGAGGCCAGAGGCACAGGAGAGCTTGTCCTGAGACACAGGACTGCATATGGCTGGTACCTTGTGCCTGGTGCTCTGAGGGGAACAGGAGAGAAACCAGCAGAGACCAGGCCTCACAAGCTTAGAATGGGTTCCAGAAAGGGAGAGAAAAGGCACTTGTCTTCCTTGAGTTTCCATGGGTAAGAAATTCTACACACACTGTGTGTGTGTATACTCAGTCATGTCTGACTCTGTGATCCCAGTGACTACAGCCCTCCAGGCTCCTCTGTCCGTGGAATTTTTCGGGCAAGAACACTGGAGTGGGTTGCCATTTCTCCCTCCAGGGGATCTTCCCTACCCAGGGATTGAATCTACATCTCTTGCATCTCCTGTACTGCAGGCAGATTCTTTACTACAGTGCCAGCTCACAGAGAGAAACAGAAAGGCTAAGGAACAGGCCTAGGACAAACGTCTCCTTTAGTAGCAGAGCCAGGACAGAACCCTGAGCCTTAGTGTCCAGCTGAACTCCCTGCTCCAGCAGTGTGTTCTGATGTACCAGTGGAGCATCTTCACATTTGGAGCTCACACACGTCCAGTCCTGGGCAGCCACAGCGGGTCAGTGTACAAACCACACCTGCCAGTTTTCTCTCCCCAGGCTGCTGTGTTTTCCCATCTTACGTGCCCCACCTCTTACTTTACACCATCGGCAGTATAAGCACAGCTTCATTTATTTCTTTCACGTTCTTGCAACTTGTAAAATGGACCGCATTTTTACTTTAACACTTTTTATCACTTTACCACTTTATTTTAATTTGTAATGTATTACATTACAAAATGCACAACAGAACACACATGATTTTGACTAGGTCTTAAAAATGCAAGTAAGACTGAAAAGCCAGTAACCTCCTAGTTATTCAAGGAACCGACTCTTCTCAGTTTTAATACCCCACAACACCAATGGTTTCGTCAACAATACTTACATGTTTTTCTTACAGTAAGAGAAAAAAGTGTTTTTCCCTAGTTAATTTGGACTTTAAAACTTTTTTTAAAATGTCAATATCATTTATTTATCCATTCATTTTACAGATGTATTTGAACATTTGAACATGTGGACTCTAGGCCAGGTCTTGTGTTAGACATTATACAGTAATGTCTCTGCAAGTGACAGTAACATCGTGCAAAGGCAAATCAAACTAAATATCACCTTCTATAGAAAAGAGAGACTATGGATGAATAAATAAACGAGTCTCTTTATTGTGGAACATTAAGGATATTTTTAATTTATCACTATCGCCAATAATGTGATAAGCAAAGGAAGGTAGGTTTTAAAGGAACAATTTTTAGTCTTCCTCTCAGAATTTTTTGGGGGAAGGAAGGAAGGAAAGGATGGAGGGAGATGTATTTCAGTCCTCATGATCAACAGAGGGAAATGTCTGGAGACTTTATTTCCCCCTCTGTCAAGTTTTGTGAAATAAAAAACTAAGNTCCCTCTCAGAATTTTTGTGGGGAAGGAAGGAAGGAAAGGATGGAGGGAGATGTATTTCAGTCCTCATGATCAACAGAGTGAAATGTCTGGAGACTTTATTTCCCCCTCTGTCAAGTTTTGTGAAATAAAAAACTAAGGGAGAAAAAAAACAACAACTTACCCTTCCCTTATTCAGTGTTTCCTGTGCTTCTAATTTATAAACCAGAAAATCTAGAAAACACAAAATGGAGAACAGAATTACATTAATTAACTCTGTTAGTATAAGTTAATTCACTATGGCATTTTTAAACATCTAAAAAAACAAGGGCACATTTTACTCAGACCTAAACAATCTATTTGATTATAACTTTATTTTGCCTTTTAATGCTTGAATAGTTTTCCTCCATACCTTAAAGTTGTGAATCTTGTATCAACAAAATACACACTATAGCCAACTGACTAAAAGTGCACTTAACGTGTGGACTTGGCGATGAACTCGCCTTGAAATGAAGGAAAAAAAGACAAAACCATGCAGTGCACCTAAGGACAGAGATGACTTATGCCAGCCACTAGATGGCGCCCTAAAATCATTCAGGACCTGAAAAGGAACGCAAGCCATGGAACCATCTTTAATGCTCTTAAAGCTTTATTATCCACTAGATGGCTCTACAAAATCACTCTGCATTTGAAGACAAGGAAAATCCAAACTCTATCNGCGATGAACTCGCCTTGAAATGAAGGAAAAAAAGACAAAACCATGCAGTGCACCTAAGGACAGAGATTGACTTATGCCAGCCACTAGATGGCGCCCTAAAATCATTCAGGACCTGAAAAGGAACGCAAGCCATGGAACCATGGCTCTTAAAGCTTTATTATCCACTAGATGGCTCTACAAAATCACTCTGCATTTGAAGACAAGGAAAATCCAAACTCTATCAGAACATTTTAATAAATCTTAAAACTTCTCAGTAAAACATTCCAGCTCATACTGTCCTCCTCTGGTCTCCCTCCTTCTACCCCATACCAAAGTAATCAGACAAAACACCACTTCAATTTAATATTTAACCAAAAAGTTGAATAAATGAAAATAAGAATGCAGGTAACTCCAAATCACAAGCTATACAAAGTCCATGTTTTATAGAAAAATTCTGATAAAAATCAACAGCATTGATTTTTATTTAACACCTGTGCTAAATGTTAATTTTTCAAAACAAACCAATCGGCTATGCCAATAAACTCTTTAGCACAAGAGAAAAACAGGTCTATAACTTAAAAGATGTCATGCAATGAGATTGAAATCGATTATGCTATAAATGCATATATACATATATATATTTATACATAAAGTTTGTCATATTCTGGACTGCATGGTATTACTTTCCCATATGTCTGTTAACAGATGTTAATAACATATATAATATTCAAATGAAAAACTGTGTGCTATTTCTGAAGTAATACATATAACTAATATATGAAGGACCTCAAAGAGGCACAAACTAAATCCAATCTTGAGCAGGAATTATTTTGTTGCACAATGTATATAGCATATTGCTTGACTGACTTCGGGTGATTTGAAAAATTTCTAAGCAAGAAAACAGTAAAGCAAGTACATGATACTTCAAAGAAGAGCATACAAAACATGAATGATATTATTTATTTACCTTCCTTTGCTTTCTTATGCTCAAGTCTTTCCTTTTGCAAGGATTTTTCCAATCTTGATCTGTGTTCATACACAACTGGAAAAAAAAGTTGAAAACTTATCTTCAATAAATCAGAAATTCTGAAGTAAAATCAACATCAATTTTAAAAACAGGAAGATAGTTTAGGGTCCTTTCACAATCAAAATGAAAATGCACGCCTTTAACCTGGGTAAAAGATGGAAACAATAACAGATGTAACACTCAGCTGACTCCTACATGGTCTGCCCCTCTGTAGAAACAGCACTGTGTAAGAGGCTTCCACCTTCTTAGCCAGTTCCTTGTTCTCCTCCTGCTGGAATGTGAGTCTCTGTGGGGTTCCCTGTCTCCCGCTGGACGAGCATGTCCACTCTCCACACTTCAGCCGCCATTTGCACGGCATTTACCCCCATCTGTGTGTCCAGCTCCCACCTCACTTTCAGGCACTAGGAGAATATTTACACCCAGAGACCCCGTAAGTGCTGCCAAGTCAACGTGAGCTGACAGTGATTAGAGCTGCCTTATGCGGGTTCCACCCCTGGGTTGGGAAGATCCCCTGGAGTAGGAAATGGCACCCGCTCCAGTATTCTTTCTTGTCTGGAAAATTCCAGGGACAGAGGAGCCTGGTGGGCCACAGACCACTGTGTCACTGAGTTGGACAGGACTGAGCACAGCACAGCAGCTGAACGAGCTGAGCAGAGGGTGGGTGTGGAAAGCTCAGCAGCATACCAAGGTTTGCTGAAAAAGGAGGTGTATTCCCCATGTCAGAGATAATACAGGCGAGAGGGCCACAGAGACGAAGGAGGGAGACTGTCCCACTGAAGAGCCTAGAGCCTATAACCTGTGCCACGCCTGCATGTTTAGCTGTGTCTGACTCTCTGTGACCCCATGGACTGTAGTCTGCCAGGCTCTTCTGTCCATGGAATTTTTTAGGCAAGAAAACTGGAGTAGGTTGCCATTTCCTATCCCAGGGAATCTTCCTGACCTGGGCTCGAACTTGCATCTCTGGCTGGGCAGGTGGATTCTTCACCCCTGAGCCACCTGGGAAGCCCACAGGATTGACATCTGCCATGGCAGGAAACCCAAGGCAAGCTGATGTTGTGCCACAGGACCTTCCTGCACTTTACCAAGCCCACCTCCCCCGTCTATTCTGAAGAAGTGGGAGTTGCCTGGTGAGAGGAAGAGGGAGTGCTGATGATTTAGGGGAAAAACAGAGAGAAGCCCCTGGGTACTTCCTCCCTCACTACAGGCTTCACGTCTCCAGGAAACAGGAGCTGCAAGAGAAGTTTTACCTTTAATGAAAAAAAAAAGTATTATTATACTGGACTAGGCCAGATATTACTAAACCAAGACTGTATTTATGGATAAAAGTTATTGAGAAAAAAAATATTTTTTTAATCTGAGAGAAGCTGATACAAAGTAGTGAAGTCTGTCTTAGATTTCATGCAGGGACAGAAAACTCAAACCCACAGAGTAGTGGTTGGAACAGGGGAGAGGAGGAGAGGATAAAGCAAGTTTCTGATGTGTCTTTTAATCCTGTTGCTCAGCATTATGGTCACAGATGACCTCACTCCCTGGCAAGCTCAGCCAAGCTTGCCACTGGGTTCTTTTTACCACCTCCAGCTCTTCACAGCTACCTAAGATACAATTCAATTGTCAACCACTGACTGACCCTTCAGTGTGTCAGTTCAGTTCAGTCACTCAGTCATGTCCAACTCTNTCTTTTTACCACCTCCAACTCTTCACAGCTACCTAAGATACAATTCAATTGTCAACCACTGACTGACCCTTCAGTGTGTCAGTTCAGTTCAGTCACTCAGTCATGTCCAACTCTGTGATCCCATGAACCACAGCATGCCAGGCTTCCCTGTCCATCTCCAAATCCCAGAGTTTACCCAAACTCATGTCCATCGAGTCGGTGATGCCATCCAACCATCTCACCCTGTCTTCCCCTTCTCCTCCCGCCTTCAATCTTTCCCAGCATCAGGGTCTTCGCATCATGTGGCCCAAGTATTGGAGCTTCAGCTTCAGCATCAGTCCATTCAATGAATATTCAGGACTGATTTCCTTTAGGATTGACTGGTTTGACCTCCTTGCAGTCCAAGGGACTCTTAAGAGTCTTCTCTAGCACCACAGTTCAAAAGCATCAATTCTTCGGTGCTCAGTTTTCTTTATAGTCCAACTCTCACATCCATACATGACTACTGGAAAAACCATAGCTTTAACTAGATGGACTTTTGTCGGCAAAGTGTGTACAACTGCCNCACAGTTCAAAAGCATCAATTCTTCGGTGCTCAGTTTTCTTTATAGTCCAACTCTCACATCCATACATGACTACTGGAAAAACCATAGCTTTAACTAGATGGACTTTTGTTGGCAAAGTGTGTACAACTGCCGGCCACCCAAAGTTGCCATGGTCACAGCAATCCCCTCCCTGACCCTCTTCCCCACCTTTCCCCACTGCCCGTCCCCAACCCCCTGCCAGGTACCAGCTATGGCTGTCCTTCTTCCAATATGGCCATCATCTCCAAGGTCCTTCTCCTTCTCCCAACACTGCATCTCTCATCTTGCCTCCTATGTACAACTGCTATTGCCAGGGCTCCATCTACGACTCCCACAGCCCCTACTCCTCTACTCACACCTCTGCTTACATCTCAGTCCATGATTGCTAAAATGCCTGCCCCACCCAGACTGGCCTCGTGTTGTCTCCTTTGGCCTGCCCCAAACTCATCTTCCCTCTCGTCTCAGCCTCCCAACAGTCATCCAAATAATGACCTGCCCCATTTCCTTTCTCCACTTGGGTCCCTATTTTCTTCACCAGATGATCCTTCCCTCTCCTCCAAGGCTGTTAATATAAAGGGATCTCATCCAACTCCACTTTATCCAGCACCATGATATGAGTAGAAATGCAACGTGAACAGATATGGGCCTTGGCCTCAAGAAGCTCTAGTCTAACACAGGAGATATACTCAGTAATTTTAAATAATCAGAGCTAACTGCATTTGGCATAATAAAAGTATATTTAAGCCCAGTGAAAGAGAGGGGTGAGCTCTGGAAGGGAGTAAGGGAAGACTCTGGCTGGCTTTGAGAGTGAAGAACAATTAGGTAGGTGGGGGCGCCCTAGGAGAAAGGTGTTCCTGGAGGACATCACAGGGACAAAGGTGCAGAGGTGATGAGATTGGATCAAAGGTGGCTGTTTTCCAAAAAGCTGGTTCCAAGTCCACTGCTGAGAAATTACATTGTTTTTCAAACATATAGGTGTATAGTATATACGTTTCTTGGCCAATTTCTAAAAGTCTATTAGAACCAAGAGTTTCCTTGGATTGGTATTAATGCTACCATCTTGAATGACATTTGGAATGAGGATGGAAAACAAAGATTAGTGCTGTGGAACCTCACCAAGCCAAGCCCAGAACTGTGTGCTCATAGTCTTTGAAATTTTCAGTCAGGTGGGGGACGCCTACAGGGAAACATAAATTACAATGTTGTCATGATAAGCTCCCAGCTGGTAGGAACACTCCCTCATCTCCAATCCACTGGCCAAAGTCCCCACAGTCTGGGCAGTGGCTCACAGGAACATAAACATGCCAGGTAATAGGGCTTAAATATACCTTTAATATGCTAAACGGGTGGACTAACTGGACATATCAAGGACAATTTCAGCAAGCATGTGCATCACTTTCAAAGAAAGGTGAACAGGCAATGCAGTCAAGATCTTGCTAAAGGAAGCGAGTGACAGGAGGGGTCCTGAGTCCAGGGGTTCCTGAACGGAGGTCAGCACCTCTAGGGGGAGACAATCCAGGCTAGCAATACCCAAGATAAAAACAACAACAAACCCAGCAGCAGCAGCAGCAGCAGCGCAGTCAAGAAAACATCTGTGAGGGAAGGGAACTGTTAATCACCATCCCCAGACACGTCAGACTCTAAATATTAACTATTACCATGGGAAGGTAAGAATGTGGAGAAACGCTGCATTTACAAATTATAATCCTGTGAAATTCCTGACAATAAAATACAGCAGCGTCACTCAACATTATGTGGTACTTGGTCATCATGTAATGCTTATCTTTGGTTTAGGAAGCAGAAAACACATCTGCACCTGCAGAAATGCATCTTCATTGGGGTGGAGGGTCCACAGGGAGTTGGTGGATAGGGTGAGAACTGGGGGACGGGGGAGACATGGTTCTGCACTTTACTCTCTTCCCTGCGATTCAGTCAGGAGGATAACATGCAAACAGCTGGTACAAAGTACCCATCGACCAAACTTAATCACACAGCTGTCTGACAATTATGTGCAGAATGGGAATTTACGCATTTGATGTGTAAATTCTAGCTTGTCTCAACAGCTAGAAGATTCTAGGATACATGAAAGTTAGAAACTTTCAAAAATAACCTGAAGAGATGCTATACAATGTCCACAAAGAGGCGAATATATCTGTGGATTACAGTCCACAATCAAAGGTCTTAGGAAATCTGAGGCATGATCATGAATACATAAAATGGCATCATTCATAGCAAAACCTAAGGCAAGAGAAATGTGTTTTTGCAAACTGCAGCAGAAAAAAGATGTGGTAAATAGGAATAGAGGGTATGTGTAGAAACCATGATGTAATTGTACTGTTAATACTAACTTACTCAGAATTGGTCAAGCCATTATTAAAGCACCAGCTTCTCAGTTCAGTTCAGTTGCTCAGTCGTGTCCGACTCTTTGCAACCACATGAATCACAGCACGCCAGGCCTCCCTGTCCTGATATATAATCTAAGAATTCAGAAATGGTTTGAGGGTTNTGGAATGAGGATGGAAAACAAAGATTAGTGCTGTGGAACCTCACCAAGCCAAGCCCAGAACTGTGTGCTCATAGTCTTTGAAATTTTCAGTCAGGTGGGGGACGCCTACAGGGAAACATAAATTACAATGTTGTCATGATAAGCTCCTAGCTGGTAGGAACACTCCCTCATCTCCAATCCACTGGCCAAAGTCCCCACAGTCTGGGCAGTGGCTCACAGGAACATAAACATGCCAGGTAATAGGGCTTAAATATACCTTTAATATGCTAAACGGGTGGACTAACTGGACATATCAAGGACAATTTCAGCAAGCATGTGCATCACTTTCAAAGAAAGGTGAACAGGCAATGCAGTCAAGATCTTGCTAAAGGAAGCGAGTGACAGGAGGGGTCCTGAGTCCAGGGGTTCCTGAACGGAGGTCAGCACCTCTAGGGGGAGACAATCCAGGCTAGCAATACCCAAGATAAAAACAACAACAAACCCAGCAGCAGCAGCAGCAGCAGCGCAGTCAAGAAAACATCTGTGAGGGAAGGGAACTGTTAATCACCATCCCCAGACACGTCAGACTCTAAATATTAACTATTACCATGGGAAGGTAAGAATGTGGAGAAACGCTGCATTTACAAATTATAATCCTGTGAAATTCCTGACAATAAAATACAGCAGCGTCACTCAACATTATGTGGTACTTGGTCATCATGTAATGCTTATCTTTGGTTTAGGAAGCAGAAAACACATCTGCACCTGCAGAAATGCATCTTCATTGGGGTGGAGGGTCCACAGGGAGTTGGTGGATAGGGTGAGAACTGGGGGACGGGGGAGACATGGTTCTGCACTTTACTCTCTTCCCTGCGATTCAGTCAGGAGGATAACATGCAAACAGCTGGTACAAAGTACCCATCGACCAAACTTAATCACACAGCTGTCTGACAATTATGTGCAGAATGGGAATTTACGCATTTGATGTGTAAATTCTAGCTTGTCTCAACAGCTAGAAGATTCTAGGATACATGAAAGTTAGAAACTTTCAAAAATAACCTGAAGAGATGCTATACAATGTCCACAAAGAGGCGAATATATCTGTGGATTACAGTCCACAATCAAAGGTCTTAGGAAATCTGAGGCATGATCATGAATACATAAAATGGCATCATTCATAGCAAAACCTAAGGCAAGAGAAATGTGTTTTTGCAAACTGCAGCAGAAAAAAGATGTGGTAAATAGGAATAGAGGGTATGTGTAGAAACCATGATGTAATTGTACTGTTAATACTAACTTACTCAGAATTGGTCAAGCCATTATTAAAGCACCAGCTTCTCAGTTCAGTTCAGTCGCTCAGTCGTGTCCGACTCTTTGCGACCACATGAATCACAGCACGCCAGGCCTCCCTGTCCTGATATATAATCTAAGAATTCAGAAATGGTTTGAGGGTTGTAAAATATTACTGAGGAGGAAGGTGAGAGAATGGAACAGCAGTGACTGACAGAAGGTTGGAGAAGTGCTCAGAAAAAGGAAAACAAACTGAAAAGGAACATTAGAGGCTGAGAAAACCATGTTAGGTAAAGAAAAGTGAGAGTAAAAATTAACCCTTAAAACTGGAAATTCTTGTAAGAAAGAGAGAAGAGGCAGGTGGTAATGTAACGATCAAAAGCACGTTCAAGTTCATGATCCAGTCCTTACAGGGCAAGATGCTGAACTTCTTTGCATTTCAGTTTCCTTATATGGCACATGGGAGTAACAGCAGTGCCCATCCCTTCGGGTGGCTGTCAGGGCTAAATGAGTTAATTTACATCAACTGCTTCAAACACTGCAGGGCACAGAGCAAATGATAGAAAATACTAAAATATCTTTTCATCTGTCTGTGATGGCTTAAAAGTGCCAGAAAATGAGTCAGGTGATTCCCTGAGCTCTTTCAACCCTACAATTAAAGTCTAATAATAACAAAGCAATTAAACATACACATACATATACATATGTAGTGAGAGAGAGACTTGAAACAAAATATTGGACTCAGTTTCTTGTTACTTAAAAAAAATTCCCTTAAAAAGGGGAGAGGGTTGTGAATATACTTTCTAATAGTTTAGTAAAACCTATAAGCCTATTTTTAATAAAACTTGAAGGGGAGCAAAACAGACCAGATGGAATCTTTGTATTCTTACAGTTCTAGAAAATGTCCATATCAATTAAACACATACATATACCCACACTACCTTTAATTCTTTAACACACATTCTCCAGGCTTTGCGGCTGGTGATTTATCTAGGTAAGTTTACTGTTTCGCTTAGAAAGAGGATTGCTAATCAATCCTTGTCACTTATCTCTATTTTTCTATTTATACTCTGAAGTCAAGGGCATCAGTCAAGATGAAATCATACTGTTAGAACTTTTGCAGCAAAAAAATGTATATAATGAATATGCTCAAAGCACCAAACAGGTTCCAGGAAAAATAATTTTAAAAATAATGGTTCAATCTTGGCATTTAAGACCGCTAATGCAGACCAATACTGTAACCAGGACAGGATGTGACTCACAAGAACTCACAAGTAAAAGATGAAAACCCACAATACTCATCATCTCCCCAGCTTACTGACCAAGAGTTTAATATTTTCCATGCAGTCAAGAATGGAAAGAGTTTTTATACCTCTCTCAACACACTCAAGAGTTTAAAAACATGAGAGCTTCCTACAGCAATTTTCCATTTTAACTGACTTCCATTTGAAAGGCAAAGAGAAAGTAGCTGTCCT
>SJYW01054536.1:2242440-2254985 GCA_006410735.1 Raphicerus campestris | reverse complement strand
AACTCACAAGTAAAAGATGAAAACCCACAATACTCATCATCTCCCCAGCTTACTGACCAAGAGTTTAATATTTTCCATGCAGTCAAGAATGGAAAGAGTTTTTATACCTCTCTCAACACACTCAAGAGTTTAAAAACATGAGAGCTTCCTACAGCAATTTTCCATTTTAACTGACTTCCATTTGAAAGGCAAAGAGAAAGTAGCTGTCCTGTCTGTGGGACTTCCCAGGCAAGAATATTGGAGTGGGTTGCCATTTCCTTCTCCAGGGGATTTTCCTGACCCAAGGATCGAACCCACATCTCCTGTGTCTCCTGCAATGCAGGTGCATTTGTTACCTCTGAGCCACCTGGGGAGCCCGTGTATATCCACTTAAGGGTAAAACATACCATCTGTAACACTTCAGGGTAAACTGCTTCCACTCAGAATTAGAGAGCAACACTTTAAACAGAAAACACTGCTAAACGTTTTAACACCTTAAGCCAAGAGAGGGGCAATGTTTCTTTGGAATTTCTGTGAAATTTTGTTCAGTCCTGATGATAACACAAAATTTTATCTTTATTTAAAAAACAAACAAACAACTGAGTCTTGGTAGTACAGGCACACCGTTCAACTTGTGAAAACACTGATTTGTGAGTGTCTTTATCATTTTACAGGTGATAAACGTTAAAATGAACAAGTCTGTGCTTTGATCATTGTGGCTGAAGATCTTTAGGATAGCAAGACAAATGACATAAAAGGAAAATCAACTGAAATCATCATAGTTCTCAGAACACAATACTTTTGAGGTTTCATTTTAGTTTGGATTTTTAGGCCTAAAATCATTGCTATTTGTCTTTAAGAACATTTTTGATTGTGGTTCTAATTAGTCAGAAGTGGGGTGGAACCCCCCAACTTGCCTTCCTCTGCTGAACAAGTTAGTAATTAACACAAAGTCAACATCATCTTTTTTCCTTCTATCCTTCCCTCTTTCATAATTTCATATGAAGTCTGAGAAAGAATATAAAATATCTCCCTAGAAAACAACCCACATAAAACAAGTATAAAGACAAAAGAAGGGGGACAGTTATCACTGTTTTGAGGATCACATAGGATCCCCCCTCGAGTGCCCGTAAGGCTCTTCAGTGTCTCCGCCCCGATCTTTCCTCGAGGTCTCCTCAAGCTCTCTGCCCCCTCCCCATGACTCCACTAGGACCTCTAACCCCTAAACAGTTAAGTCCAGCTTTGGCTTTTCACCCCATTCCGGTTTTACTTCTTCCAGTACAATTCTGCATTTCCAGTGTGCTAAACAGTGCATGTGTGAATTGAATTATTAAAGAACCCTGTCCTGTGGTTAGTTCCCTTTGCCAAATTACATCTTTGTATTGCAGGCCTGGGGGCAACACTTTTCTGTGGCTTCCTGTCATGCCTTGAATGAAGCCCAAAGCCTCACGAGGCTTCACCCCATTGTCCATCCTCTGCTCCAGCCACAGCAGCCTCATTATTCCTGGAACACACCAGCGAGCTTTCACCTCAGCATCTCACACTGCCTCTTTCTGGTGCCCCCACTGCTCCTTCTCTGCGTGACTATCTCCCTCACCTCCCTCAGATCTTCACTAAAAAGACACCTTCTCACCAACAACTTTCCTGGACAACCTGTCTAAGTTTGCAACCTGCTTCTCACCCTCAACGCTTCTAGGGTCCTCCCCCACTTCATTTTTCTCCTTACTCTTTAATTCTTTCTACTGTAGTTTTTGCTTTATTTATTGCCTTGCCATCTCATCAGAATATAAGTTCAGACAGGACAAAAAATTTCTGGTTTGATTTATCCCTGTTACAGTGAATTAGACACTGAATAGGTAATGAATGAACAAATGAAGGACTAAATGAATGAACTATATATGCCATGAAGGCTGGGACTGGCTGCTTCCCTTTCCTTCTCTTCTATATCCCCAGCCCTTACTACCACTTAGTTCCAACCCCCAACTCCTAATATCTAGCAGGATTCAATAATACTTGTGAAATGACTGAATGCATTTAGAAGAGAGGTCATTCTCTTCCTCATTTGCCTGCTACCCTTTAAGTCCCAGTATTTTTAACTGAATTTCCATATTTTTAGGCTCACTGGTACTCACACAGCCCAAAGAACAGACAGGTAACAGAATAGATTAAATATACATAGAGGCTCATAAGATTAGCATTAGTTAAATCACAGCCCTGAAATACAGACGCTTTCAGAAAGCCAAGAGGAAAAAAGGACAATCTGATTAGGTATTTTTCTACTGCATGGCAACTGCTGTACTTTTTTTTTNGTATTTCAGTCCCCTGACAGTTTTCTAGAGCATACTCATCTTCACTAGAGGAACAGCATCTGTGAAATTTTCCATCTGATGCTGTCACTAGAAACGTCCTAAGTCACAGATATTTGGTAAAAATTAGGATAGCTGACATCTCCGTTTGTCTTGTAGGTGCAGATTCACGCTTTCAGTGGCCCTAGCTCCTGAACGTTTTAGGGGTGAAGGTTTTCTGTTTTGTTTTTGCCGGGTGGGGGTAGTAAAAAGGTTTATGTATAAAGACATTTTGCATTTATAACTGTGAGATCACATTCCTGGGAATAAATACCCACACTATCTTTAATGCTGCCACATCCTTTAAAAAAAAAAAGAAGACTTTGTCCGGTGCCCTCCATACATATCTGGCTGCATTAAACAAGGTCATTTTGGGCAAACGCATCTTCCTCACACCGTGCTCTGCTGTTTAAAATAAAGCAATTGGGAAAGCACCCAGAAATAGCAGAGGCTTGGTACTCACACCAGTACAACGAGATCCCCTCTTTTCTGAGGAGTAATCTTGCAGGGTAAAGGGAATTTCACTTTATAATATTCACGTATAAACAGTAATCACTGACAGGGAGATGAAGGCACAGAAGCAAACTATATTTAAGAAATAAATGCAAAATGCCTGAGTGACTGACTCAAAGTGCATTATGAAAGCCGATGCAAGGATGATGCAAAGATTTCTGCCTTATGCTCCTGTGCAAAAGGAGGGTCCAAGACCAAGGAACACAGCAGGGGTTGTAGGAGGCGGGCAGGGTATCATGCATCTCATGGTGGACATGTTTAACGCCTGATATGAACACCAGAAGAGTACCAAAAAGTTTTAATAACCAAGGAATAACAGTACCAAATAATAGTACCAAAAATTTTAAGAATAAACAAGTGGCTGATAGCCAGAAGATCAATGGTGGGAACATTTACATCACTATCCCAAGTCTAAGAAGATGCAACACAAGGACCCCTATAAGGGAAACACCCAGCCAACCCTCCACAGTCACCTCTTACTTTTCCTGACATTTTTTGTTACACAACAAACTGCTTATCCCAGTTACCACTGAGGGAACTTAAGACACTGTGGGGACAAGATCAACACCAGATGTCTAAAACCTGCTTCACCAGTTTGATTGGAATTGTTAGTGATAACCTGCATTTTTCCATTTTTTGACATTTTAAGCTCTGTTCTGAGATAGGAATATAATTAGGTATAATTTCTTTTCTTTTCTCATATTTGCTATAGGGCAATGAATATTTTCCTGATGGTTTGCTAGGAAGATCATATGCAACTCTAAATAAGAATATCTACTGTACTGAGGGCAACCCACTCCAATATTCTTGTCTGGAGAATCCCCATGGACAGAGGAGCCTGGCAGGGCTGTAAAGAGTCGGACATGACTGAGCAACTAACATACATACACATACATTGTGCTAAGATCCTGGGCACTGTCTGATGTAGGGTGAGTGTAAGAGTTTAATCTCTACTCACTGCACAGCACATAAAAGCCCTTCAGAAAAAGGATAAGAAAAAAAAAGAAAAAAAATTAAAAAAAAAATTAAGAAAAGAAAAAGAAAAAGGATAAGTTCACTGGTTGAGACCCCCAAAGGTCAAATAAAAACATCCTCTTTTCAGCCTTTAAGAAAGGGTATAGTGCATATCAGGACATCTGGATTTCAGCGTGATAGCAAGAGACTTTTGATCATGACACGACATGAGGGGGACACAGAGGGTTTCTGTGAAATTCTGGTGAGTAGGCCTTGAAATACTTCCATTATACTGGACTCCATCAGGTAAACGTAGTCACCTACATGACACCTGGCATGTGAGATCAGTGTCCACCTTCACCGTGGTCCCCAGAGGCTTCTGCAGGTCATCTGATGCCCCACGCCTATTCTCCCACAGGGATCTAAGCAAAACTCTATCCATGGTCTTATTATAATACTTTATGTATGGATTTGTCATTGCTACTAATCTGCAAAATTACTCATGAGAGAATCAAATCTGTGCAGTGTTACCTAGCCTTGAGTCTGAGCACCTGCTGATGGTTTATGAAATGACTGAATGAACAGAACTAGCAAGTTATGTTTACAATGTGCTCTTCATATCAAATTATTTCATAAAATTTACCTACAAAACATGTATTTGGTTACATACCAAGATAGATTCATGCAAGTCCAGCTAAATTTGATACAGTTGACTTATACCAATATAAACACAGAAATTCATGGGCAACCTCTAAATTTTTCTGTGAGAGGTAGAGACAATATACTAAGATCTATATTGTTTGAATTAACAAAGTACATGGGAATTTTTGAAAGTACAGTAAAATCAACAGACAGTCCAGATCTATCAGTAGAAAGGTGAATGTGTCGATGCTAGTGAAGTCGCTCAGTTGTGTCTGACTCTTTGCGACCCCATGAAGTGAAGCCTACCAGGCTCCTACATCCATGGGATTTTCCAGGCAAGAATACTGGAGTGGGTTGCCATTTCCTTCTCCAGGAGATCTTCCCAACCCAGGGATTGAACCCAGGTCTCCCTCATTGTAGGCAGACGCTTTACCATCTAAGCCACCAGAGAAGTCCAAAAAGAAAAAGAAAAAAACTTTGATGATACCAGCATTCTAATTAAAGTGAGACTTCCAGTTTCTTTTTTCAACCTATTTCATAGTTAGTAGGCATATTAAATCCATTGAAAATTACTTAAGTAGGACTGATATGAATTAACCTAGAAGAATTAAAAAAGAGGAAGAAGGAAAAAAGGGACAAATGGGCAGAGAAACAGATGGAGCCAAGAGACAATTTAAGGACAAACTTTTCAAGTAATTTAGGGAAAATAACACTAGGCTGAGCCAAGATTCCTGAGGCCCCATGCTACCATACACTTATCAGTTCTGTTGTCACATTTAAGAATCTTCACATTTTGAATTCTGTTTCCTGAGCAATAAAATGAAGTAGTTGGACATTTGAGTCACCAAGGTCCTTCCAATGCTAAAATTCTCAATACACATATTTAAAGCAAAGGAGGCATCAATAGTACATTCATCATTTCAAGTTGAACTTGAATATTCTCAGTAAAATAAATGTGAATATGAGAGGAAAGAGTCAATTTAGCAGAATGCTGGGAATGGCTCTGATTTTTCAGGGAATGGTTTTTGACAAAAATAACACTGTTTTGGATTTATCTGTCACTTATGATTTTCAATTAGTTGAAAATTATTATGTATAAACTAAGACCCTGTGTCACACTTAAAGTGTTCTATAGTGGGGCTCTCCTTTTCTATAGGTACGACTCTAAAAAACTACAAGCACATTATCCGTCTCTGATACTGAGTGAATTTTGATACTGAAGGGATAATAAAAGCAGTAGAGCGCATTTACTTCCACACAGTCACTGCTTCCGCTGTAGACAGGTCTAAGGAGCATGCTGGCCTCTTTTTTCTCCCTGCCTGATAAATGTTTCAGTTTGCTCTCTTCATGACTTTTCTGCATACCAGGGACCAATACCCAAGCATAGTTGGTGAAAAGCCTGGACACAGAGGTGGAAAAATGCAAATGTCAAGTGTTTTTCAGAGTAGGCAGATGTCTGCGTATGTCTGCTTGAGCATATCTGCAGGCAACATTCCATAGTAGAGCAGGTCAAAGGTTAGAAGTCCAGAGATTTGGGTTTAATTTTTAATCTGAAAAGTATTTATCTAATGTCATACATTTCATCACTGGTAAAATAAACCTGGCTTAGCAACTGATTTCTCAAGCTTCCTCCAGCTCTAAAATTCTCTGCTTCTCTGATGTGACTTAACAGGCAAGGACACAGAATCAGCACTGTGGAATGACCTGAATAAATGTTTAAGATCTTATAGCAGAAAAGCGATGCTCAGAAAGAATGCTGGCCTGACTAGAATAGGGGGACCCAGTGGGGCTATAAATGAAGACAAGAGGAGGGGCAACATCTTTTTTGGCTCAAGGGCTTAAGTCCCTTTTCTTCTGCAAAGTATCTGAAAATGATTAAAATTATTTTGACAGCTGCAACTAATTGGGAGGTGGGTGAAAACAGGAAGTTTGGGCAAAGAATAACCTCAATAGTTCCAGATTCTAACAATTCAATATTTATAGTAATTAGGACATGAGTAGTTGACATTTATTATTATACTATAGCTTGATTTTCAAATGTAGAATAAAACTAATTATAACCATAGCTTAAAACAAGATTCGTTAGCATACTAGACACTTCACCTCTGATGTGATGCTATTTCCCTACTGACAAAGTGTAAATCAGAATTTCTCTGAAAGAGTAAACAGTTATTCCACTAAAGATCCCAGTTCTATTCTTTATTACCTTACAGATGAACCTGTCACTAAGAGGTTAAATACATTTGCAGATGAGTGCTCATTATTCAGGGGGAAAAAGTGTCCTTTAAAACCCACTTTGGTAGCAATCATCATAGACTATGCTTTTATACTCCTTTATAATTTATACACAAAGAGGTTTTTACTCCCAATTCACAAGTAATTTGTGGTGGAACAAGGTGCTAATTAGAAACTACTCCTGTTTATTCATTAGACGATTCAGTGACCTTTCTTTAGCCATTAGCTCATCTTACATGTATAGTACTGAAAAGGGTATTTACTTAAGAAGCTTTAAACTTTTTAATGAATTAGTGTGGTCTTATTCCACTATTCTAAATTTCTGTAGAGGTACTTCATAAGAAAAGAAATTCATTTATTATGGTAACTTTGTGATTGTCATTCAAGAGACTGTGAGAAAGGAAATTATTATCTTTAAATTTACCTTTAAGTTGTTGATACAACATACCTGCCACCATGCCATAAAGTTGTATGAATCTAGGTATGTAGATAAAAGAAATGGTTTTATTAATTATTGTTGAATATGAATTATCATAGGAGAACTGGGACAAATTTTAGTTAATATTCATGCTTGGTTCTTTCATCTTTGCTTTAGAATCTTGGGAACTCACTAGGTAAATTTTTAAACAATTTGAGAAACTCACTTTTGAGTTCTGTTTTTAATGAAGATAATTTTGTGCTACTTTGTTACTTACTCCATGATAAAATAAAAACGACAGTACTTACAAGTATCCTATCCCTTCAACACTACAAATTTATGAATTAGGAACTGCAGTCCCTGATTCAAAACAATAAACCTAGACATATACATTAGATGGTTACCTAAATAGCAGTATATGTAAGCAAATAAAAAATAGCACTAGTTATTATAGTTTTTTCTTCTGAGGTTAACACACACATGCACGCACACACACACACGATATAAAAAGAACCAAAAAAAGAAAGCCCCCAAACAAAAAATAAAACCCTCTAATCTAAACATTGTTGCCAATGTACTGTCAACTTAGTAAATCATCCTTGTACTAAATGCATGAGAGAAAACAACACAGGCATTTTAGGGGAAAAAAAAAGGCCAGGACTCATTTTAAAACATTCCTATAAAGCAGAAAGGAAAAATTCTACACTATCTATATACAAAATATACATGATATTTATCTGAGGTGTACAAAGGGAGTATTTCCATTACCTTGTCTTTCAGAATTTCACGAATTTAAAAAGAACATAAGTGAAATCTAACAAGAACATATTAATATTTTCCAGCCTGGTGTTTCACTAGGAATATACAGAAGTAATTTTATATAATGTCTTAACTTCATAGCTAAGAAATAAAAGGTATTATAAGCTTAATTTGTCATTCTGAGTTAAAAGAATTTATCAACCTGGAGGAGTGGGATGGAGAGGGAGGTGGGAGAGAGTTTCAAAAGGAAGGGCATATAAGTATACCTATGGCTGATTCATGCTGAGGTTTGACAGAAAACAACAAAATTCTGTAAAGCAATTATCCTTCAGTTAAAAAAAAAAGAAATTAACCTAAGATAAAGCAAATATTGATAATTCATGAATGCATTTATGCAATTATCCTTACTGCAGTGGAAAACCCTGAAAGCAAATCAACAAAAATTATTGTGATTAAAATTTTTCTTTCAATACTCCAAGTAAGAAAATAAAGTGAAAATAAAAGTCTCTTACAATTTGACTTCTGAATGGTTCTATTTTTCAGAGAAACTTTTCCCTAAATTCTGAAAGCAGGTACGTGATTTACTATTTTATATATTTATATATCAGTTTCTTGCAGGATAAAAAAACTTTTAAAAATAATCTTATTTTTTTTTCTGTTTCCCCAATAAGATACTGCAATGTTGATTAAGTGAATGGCAGATTTTTTTAAGCCATAAGGGAAGTTTCATTTCTATTCTTCTCATCCATTTTAAAAAGATTTCTCTAAAACTTAAAATGGATATACAAATAAAGTAAAACATCAACTTAAACAGGTCTAAAAAAACTTAAACTAGTAAAAACAAACAAACAAACTAAATACTGTACATCCACTTGCCTTTAATTCTATAAAAAGACTAAACGCTAAAATTTCAGAGATAGCCCTGGTTGTTGTTATGTGACTTTTTGTCTCTTGAAATTTTTCTGCACTTTTCAAATTTCTACATGAACATTAACTACTCTTAAATTTATATCATAATAATTATGTTGATGCTAATTTTACCATACCTTGACTAAATGGAGTTTTTTTTGTTTTGTTTTGTATTTGTACTCCTCTTCTAAAATAAAGGGGCTTCCCTGATGGCTCCCACAGTAAAGTGTCTGCCTGCAATGCGAGAGACCAGGGTTTGATTCCTGGGTCAGGAAGGTCCCCTGGAGAAGGAAATGGCAATCCACTCCAGCACTCTTGCCTGGAAAATCCCATGGATGGAGGAGCCTAACAGGCTACAGTCCATGGGGTCACAAAGAGTCGGACACGACTGAGCGACTTCACTTTCACTTTCTAAAATAAAGGGAGAGATCAAAATCTATTGACAAGTTCATTGCCATGTCTAACGGACAGTATACAGTTAGCCGAATCTTCTTCATATCTGATCTACATTTCCAGCACTAGAGGAGACTATTGTTTCTAATGATGACCATTCTTAGCACTTAAGTAAAGCAATTAGTAGTTTGGAATGTCTTTCAATAATATAATAGGAAAAAAAAGTAATTTAACTGATTTCTCTTTCTTTTACCAGAAAAACACTTGACATACAGTTTTTAATATAATCTCAAATGCAACAGAATGGTTTAAATATACAGACCAGAAAACATATGGGTGGAGAAAGTGATATTTTACCTACTTAACACTGACAACTGAATGTACCAGAATATGCCATTTCATGACTATTCCACTTAACTGAGTATTACTGCCTTGATGTTTACAATTGCTGAGTAAAATGAATTAACAATTGAAGCAGGAGCCTTTCAAAGATCACTCCAAAATATGCTTCGTGAGAGAAATAAAAATGCCTGTTAAAAAAAAAAGTATTTTAATATGTTAAACTTACTCTCCCTAATGGAGATTTTAAAAGGGTGTCATTAGAGCTTTATATCCTATTTTTATTTTCTAAGTTGGAGTTATATAAAAACTTTGATGTAATGTAGCTAGTTTTCAAATATGAAGCCTTTGTATAGAAAGATGAAGTTACGTCAGTTCAGTCGCTCAGTCGTGTCCGACTCTTTGTGACCCCATGAATCGCAGCACGCCAGGCCTCTCTGTCCATCACCAACTCCTGGAGTCCACCCAAACCCATGTCCATTGAGTCGGTGATGCCATCTAGCCATCTCATCCTCTGTCGTCCTCTTCTCCTCCTGCCCTCAATCCCTCCCAGTATCAGGGTCTTTTCCAATGAGTCAGCTCTTCACATCAGGTGGCCAAAGTATTGGAGTTTCTGCTTCACATCAGTCCTATTAATGAACACCCAGGACTGATCTCCTTTAGGATGGACCAGTTGGATCTCCTTGCAGTCCAAGGGACTCTCAAGAGTCTTCTCTAACACCACAGTTCAAAAGCATCAATTCTTCAGTGCTCAGCTATCTTTATAGTCCAATTCTTATATCCACACATGACTACTGGAAAAACCATAGCTACTAACTCACCATTAAAAAGGCAAATATTTTAATTTTTTTAAGTTTTTCTCTGTATTTTGTGTATGTGCTCAGTCATCTCNTATCTTTATAGTCCAATTCTTATATCCACACATGACTACTGGAAAAACCATAGCTACTAACTCACCATTAAAAAGGCAAATATTTTAATTTTTTTAAGTTTTTCTCTGTATTTTGTGTATGTGCTCAGTCATCTCCAACTCTTTGAGATCCCATGGACTATAGGCTGCCAGGCTCCTTTGTTAACCTACAAAGGAATTTTTCAGGCAAGAATACTGGAGCAGGTTGCCATGCCCTCCTCCAGGGGATCTTCCAGACCCAAGGATTGAACCTGTGTCTCTTGCACCTCCTTCACTGCTGGTGGATTCTGTACCACTGTACCACCTGGGAATTTGTTTTTCTAGAAGTTGTAATCACTCAACTAATTAAAATGGAGGTGGAGTTGACTACCTTTTTCAAAATGTCTACTATGGTTATTAGACATAGAACTCATGTTTTCATTAGACTCATTAACTTCAGAGAGTAAGTATAATCTCTACTTGAATAGGCAATCAAACAGGTTGAGTGGTTAGGTAACCAGTCAAAGCTTATCCAAGTGTTCAATTACAGAGTTCAGATTTGAACCCCAGGCTACAGTCATTTCAAATCTGGGGAAAGTGAATAGTTTCCTCATCTTCTTAAGTTTGCTGTTCACACTGTATCTTAAAGTCTCTGACATAATCATCTACCTCATCAAATACAGATTCACAGAATCTTTAAAAACTGTTATAAAACCCAAAAAGAATTTTTTGGGGGGCAACTCTGCAAGGCTTGTAAGATGCAGGATCTTAGTTACCTGACCAGGGATTGAACTTGTGCCCCCTACAGTGGAAACGAGGCATCTTAATCATTGGACTGCCCAGAAATCCCCCCAAATGAGTTATTTTTAAAACTCTCATCATCCAGAGTGAAGTAAGCCAGAAAGAAAAACACCAATACAGTATACTGACACATATATATGGAATTTAGAAAGATAGTANCAGGAAAATGTGTGGAATAGTTAATGGTTACATGTGTTTGTTACTTGAAAGCAGTTAAGTTTGGGGATAATTTGTTATGGAGCAAACACAGCTAACACAGCTGCCTTTGTAGGAGGTGGCATCAAAGCTGAGGCCTGAATAAAAAAAGTCAGTCAATGATGAGGAAATTCTCAGGGAAGAAGCAACTAGATAAGACGGAATAGCAGGTTTAAACACTCTGAGAAACCTATGAGCTTGGAGGGTCACTGCAACAGCTAAAAGGTCAGAAACTTGTTGGTACAACTAAGTGGTAGTAGAAAAGTTCTTCTAAAGAAAAATGGAAAATAACCTTACCTAACTTATATTTTACAAAGAATAATCTTTATAAACTACTGAGCTAGTATGTGGGAGGTTAAGAAGCAAGAAAACCAGGTAGAAGCCTACCGCAATCAGCCCAATCAAGAGAGGACAGTGAATCAGACTAGGATGATAGAAATAGTACAGATTAATAACAGGCAGGATATAGATTTTGAAAGTAGGGTCAACACAACTATAAAAAATAATCCATGTAGTCTACACCATGCCAGTAGGCTTTCTGAGTGACCTGGATAACACCAGAACAGACCTAGAAAGAGGGGAAATTAGATATAATCGAATGAGACACAATTCAAAGTTCAAGGCCTAATTCTGGGTATAATAGTTTAAAAACTGTAATTTCTTGCAGTTAAAATGCTATGGGGCCTGGTAAGACTCTTCTCTTTACAAAATAATTATTCAGAAATGTTCTTTTTGGTGTCTGTCCACTCCAGTATTCTTGCCTGGAGAACCCCATGGATGGAGAAGCCTAGTAGGTTACAGTCCACGGGGTCGCAAAGAGTCGGACACGACTGGGCGACTTCACCTTCACCTTCAGACTTTTTTTTAGTACTTAAGCAATCAATTAGCAGAGTTAAAAAATAAATAAATAAAAAGAGATGAAGGAAAACTAAAGCCAGATTTTCTTTCCACATCAACGTACTCCCAAAGGAACAAAGTTAATAACAAGAAGTATTTCTTTAAGTAAGTTAAAGAATAAATACACGGTAACTGGCCAATTATTCACTGGTTTCATAGAGTATTAGTTTCAGTAACTGGCGCTTAGCAAGAATCTACATGTTCCTACTCTGAAAACTTTCTGAGGAGGCATTGTTCACAAAAAGTACAGAAATAAACTTGTCAAAAAAAAAAAAAA